>CATIWR010141274.1:0-12178 GCA_949677035.1 Omphalea diandra
TACTTATTCTTGCACTACAGGTAAATGCTTCAGCCTACACGATGCACTAAAAGCTCTTGTACCAGAATTTTTGGCAGACACATCCATGATGGATGAGGATTCACTTAAAGTAGAAGGTGAAGACAAACAAAAACTATTAACTGAAGAAGTGAGCTGTGATACAAGGGCAGAAGAGCAGAGAGACATTCCACGCCAATCTGTAGACTCTTCCCGCACATCTGCTGCTGCTGAAATTAAACTTGGTCGGATCCAAGGAATCGAACCAAAGCTGGAGATACCCTTCTCATGGTTAGCCAACAACTTGATGAATCCTGAGCACTTCCTTCATGTATGCCTGTATCTCAAATTTCCACATGTAAATGCTTTTGACAGATAGCACTATTTTTTTTACTAATTATTTTTTGGCAGCACAATTGGATCAGGCTGGATTATCATTTGCACAATTTCAAAGAATCACATTATTTGTAATGAATTGTATAGAAAAGTTGTATAGATAATATATTTCTGTCTAAATTGCTTTTTACTTTGCCTCTTATGCTTAGTTATACAGGCGAAATGTGTTGAAAAGATTCAGAACTTGTCTCGAAATGTGTTGAAAAGATTCAGAACTTGTCTTACTTATTTTTCAATTTTAGCAAGTATACGTCTTCAGGATTCTGTCACCGATCAAATCCTTATGCTTGGCATCAACATAAGGCCAAGCAATTGAAAATTAGAGGAAAGAGGATATAAGGCTCGGAAGACTACCTAGTCAAGGGATAGGACTTGGTCCATTGTGCCTGATTAATTTGGAGGGAGTCACATAAGAGTTGGCATATTTCAAGAAAATCACTAAGCTTAATCATGTAGAGGTACTCTCTTACCGTCTTTCAGTTATGCAAAGGATATCCAAAACCACTACACGGTATTAGGAGCCTGTTATAGTTCCACGCTTCATTCTAAACACTAGATTCCACGCATGATTATGGTAACTTAATCCAACTTAGTATCTAACTTGTATTCTTTCCATTCCTCGTTATCAGCATATTATCTTCTACAAACGTCTTACTAGAGTATCAGAATAACAATCCAAGAATAGCTCTATTCTCACCTTTGTTTATCTTGTAAGATGTGTGGTTTGGCCACCAAGGAGTGAAGTTTTCCATCAAATTGGTATGATAAATGTGGGATAGAGATTATCCTCGCAAAGTTTTCACTCAAGTGAACCAATGGAATCTCGTTCATAACATCTCCATCGGAAAATATGAGTGGAAACATTGATGGTGTGAACATTATTACTAGAATGGAGCAAGTTCGTTCGAATAGTAATGCTACCATTATGCATACTAACATTATTTACATGCAAGCACTCTGCCAGGTTTGCCAACATCAATTACCCATAGGCTGTATTGCAATGGACAACCACATACAAAGAATTCACCAGGATCATGTTGAATATGCAACAAATGATGGCAAGATCACCTAATCCCTTTCTAGCCCTATTGCTCGAGCTCAGCATGCCATTGTTCAACACCCCTACAACACCATGTCAGCTCAAGTTACCAAGTTAGGAGCTCACTATGGAGATGCCACAGGATGAAAGCTCCGAAGAATCCTTTTAGGCCTAGCCACCACAAATGTGCAAGTATTCCACTAAGCAACTCCTACTAGGACCAAAGGAGATGGGTGAATATATTAAAAATTACAAATTAGAAATAGCAGGATGCAAATCTTCGTTGGACTAGTCTACCCTCTTAATGGGATCACAAACCCTAGGTACCATCCATCTAAATTCAGGATTGCTGTAAACATACAGACTAACTCCGACTCTGTCTTATGCTATATGATTCTATTCTCATTAAAAGACATTGCTCAACAAGGGCTCCACAAGCTAAAGGAAAGATCATTTTGATTCAACCTTTAGCAGAAAAGTTCCTGGTTGGTTTGGGAACATGAATCCCAACTGCTAAGATGTTGTGATTATCGAAACTAGCATTAGCTAAAGAAGAGAATTACAAAATTAAAGTTGGAAATCAAGTGATCAAGTGCAGATGGAGTCTGGTGCTTAGATTCATGTTTATTATTATTAATTGCAACTAAAGTTGTTTAACTCAGTTAGTCTCAACCTCTTTGAGGAGCTTATGGATCAAGCACATCAATTCATTAGGCTGGATCATTCCTAGCCAAGTAAAAAAATACAAGCAAGAATAAGAAATAAAAAAAGAGAAGAAAAAATGAACGGGAGCTCTATAAGGTGGAAAGCATAAGACAAAGTCGTAGCTATCAAGATAGGATCGAACCCCTTACCCATGTAATCAAAATTTTGCTCCTCTAAGTTTGCTGAAAATCAATGTTTTAAAAATTAGATCAGAAAGAACTAATTAGTCTCATCAATAAAATTAAGAATTAATTTAATAATTTAATTTGACCTAATAATAAAAAAGAACCAATAATAAAAAAAGTCAAAATAAAAAAAAATCATTCAAAATAAAAAAATTAAATTAAATTGATTCAATATGAAACTACGTCGCTCTATGAAAAAATTAAAAATTTTAAAATTATATTAACTTACTCAATATTTAAATATTAATATATTTTTCATTATATTATAATATTATACTTTTTAATTTTGAATATTATTTTATCTATTTTAAAAATTTTAAAAATTAATCTATTAAATTAAATCGGTTAAATTGATCAACCCTACTGAATTAAAAACTAACCAGCCAATTTTTAAAACATTGTTCAAGATAAAAGTGTTTATATGGATATAGAATAATGAAGATGTAAGATGGCCTGAAAAAATGAGCAAACACTCAAAATCTAGAAGTAACAAGCAAAAGTATTGCGAGTCTCATATATACATTGGTCATGACATAAAAGAAAGATAAGAACTCAAAGAAAGAAATAGAGAGAATTTATGATGTTTGATTACGTTAATAAATAGAAAATAAATCTTATTTTACAATAAATATATTAAAATTTTAATATTTTTATTTAGTATATTCATATATAAGAAGAATAGTGAAACATTTTAAATTTTTAAAATTTCATTCTTATATTTTTAAAGTATTAAATATGAAAATAAAATTAAAATCTTATTTTATTTTCAATTTTTGGTATATCAAACATAGTTTTTATAAAAAGTTTCCTCAAACAATTCCCTGAGGGCACTCCAAACAAATGAGGGTCCAAGACCAAACATTTAAAATAATAATAATAATAACTGGATCATAAGGAAAAGCATAACTTACCAAGTCATACATTGTTATGTTACTAATACTTTTTTTTTTTTTATCACATCTTTGTTTGTTACATTGTAAAAATATTTGTTTTGTATTTTTTAACATTTGATGGACTCAGAAAAATTAATTAATAAAATATATTTTCTAATAAATGAAAAATTAATCCAATTTTGTTAAAAAATACTTTTCTCTTTTCTTAAAAAAGAAATTATTTTTAAATTTTGATAAATTTATTCAAATTAAAAATAAATTATTACCTTTTATGAGTGATGTGAAGTTGTATTCAGTGAATCCATACGCTTTCAAAATTTTGTAGAGGCAAATCAATATTAAAACCACAAGTTCACTAGTTAATGAGTATAGATGGGAGTAAGAAATTGGTATGGCAATAGGGCAAGGGTAAGCGATGAATAAGAACAATGCCCAACAACGTATGGGAAGACCATAACCCCTTTAGCTGAAAGTATGATGTGGCAATACATATGTTATGAACTCAAGTTTTGCGACATGAACCTATGTCTATATGTACAGTTTCATTTAAGTGTCACACATGCCATTTTTTTTTTTAAAAAAATAAAACTGCATATATATTGGTATTAAACTATATGTATATTAGTCTTAACTGCATGTACATAAATGTTGAATTACATGTGCATTGAAATCCATGAAATAGATAATTGAAAAGTACATTAGTTTTCAATTGATACTCTAACAATAATATAAAAAATTCCAAAAACTTTATTGATATATATTATTCATGCATGTACATTCATCCAATAGTTTTGAACTAAATTGTTCATTAACTACATGTATATTAATTTTAAATTGTATGTATATTGGTGTTGAATTGTATGTACATTGAAATTTATAAAATAAATTAATGAAAAATATATTAATTTTAAATTGATATTCTAGCAATAATGTAACAAACTCTAAAAAACTTTGTTGATATACATTGTTCCTATATGTACATTGATCCATTAGTTTTGAATTGTAATATTTCTTAACTGAATGTACATTGATGTTGAACTGCATGTGCATTGAAATCCATAAAACAGATTAATGAAAAATACATTAATTTTGAATTGGTATTCTAATAATAATGTAACAAATTCTAAAAATTTTTGTTAATATTCATTATTGGTCTATTAGTTTTAAACTGTTTTATTTTTTTTTATTGATCTATTTATGAATTTCAATATACATGTAGTTCAACATTAATTGTTCTTTTCATTAATTTATTTGTGGATTTTAATTTTCATGCAATTTAACACCAATGTACATACACTTCAATAGTAATATACATACAAATCAATATCAATGTACATATAGTATAATACCAAATGTATATAGTTAATGATCAATGAACATAAATTACATGTGTGACATTTAATAAAATGTGTTTTAATGCTGAATGCATGAACTAACATGAATCCGGGTTTATGATATAATTTGCAATGATATGGTGGCAATGATAGTGGACCTAAAGTAAGGCTATATCGAAGCCCTAGAAGATATGCATGCTTCCAATTACGTACACACGGTGGCAGAGTTTTACTTCAATTTTTAAGGGGGCTAAACTTAATATTATAACAAGAATTTTCAATTAAAAAAATCAAATGAAACACCATATGTAACTCACATTAATTAAGTGCAAGAGCTAACTTACAAATTAAGCAAATACAACTATTTTACATTAACTAAATTCAAGCAAAACAACTTATAGTTGAACGTAAAAATCACTTAAAGGCATGCTTTACACTTTTTTAATGACTTGAAATCATCAATGATAGAGTCAAAATTAAAAGTTTCAACAATTTCTTTTTCAATGTCTTCTACATTATTTATAAGATATTCATCTTCCATTTTACTATGAACTCTTATTTTTACTAGCTTGGTTGCCAAAAAAGCTCTTTTTATAGTAGCTATAGAAACCAGAAGAGTTAAAATAAGACGAACCAATCTATCAAGCATCTAATAAACCTTTAACTTTCATGTTTCCACCAAGGCTTACAAATCTCAAATAAAGTACAAAGATTCTTCAATTTTGGATGACAAGGTGCATCAAGAATAAAATGTTGAAGTTGAAATCTCATATTAGTTTTCTCTTGATCAGTGAAATCTAGGGGATAATATTTCTCCATAAGTTTGCAAATATCATTGGCATTGAATGCTTTAAAAGCATTATTAGGAAACAAAGATGAGCTAAGAGTCAGAAGCTTAATTGCTTCCTCTCTGAATCTATTATTCAATTCATGCAGTTGCTTGTCTATTGCAACAAAAAAAATTTCCACTCTATGATAATGCCCAAATGTCATTTGGTTTTGTTGATGATGTGCACAACCTTGACATTCTATATAAGAAGCATTTAAATCAGGAAAATCAATGCGATATTATTGGCACAAAAGTTTCACCGGATTAACAAGATCATCCCAACTATCTTCTCTTAATTTTGAATGAGTGTTTTTGTAGTTGTAACTAAATGCATAACATTAACAATGTCTTGATATTTTTGCTATAAAGCTTGACAAAGAACATTTATGACTCCCATTGTTTCTTTCACCAAATTCAAAATGAATATAAATTTGAATGAAGTCATGAATTTATAAGCAACATCATCATCTCTACGCTGAGAATAAGTGGACCCACATTCGATAATGACTTCAAGAACTAAAAAAGTTGCTTCAAACATTTGTGTTAAGTTGGATATAAAATAAAAATGAGAGCCCCATTTAGTATCTTCAGTTCGTCTCAAAGTAAAAATTTGATTTGCCCATTTCCTAGTCTCAAGTTCATGATTTTCTACCAAATGTGCAAATTCAACAGTCTTGGGAATTTTCAATTCATCATGTCATTTGTAAGAACCATAAATGATATTAATAATAAAAGATAAATTTGAAAAGAATTGGTGAACTGGTATAACCTCCCTTGAAGCAACAACTAATGCAAATTGTAACGTGTAAGCAAAATAATGCACATAGTATGCATATGGACAAGCATCAAGAATTAATGCTTGTAATTCATTCCATTCTCCTCGCATATTATTAGCTTCATCATACCACTGACCACGAATATTCTAAATATTTAGACTATGTCTAGAAAGAGGAGCATACAATACTTTTTTAAGAGTTAATGATGTAAAATCTTTAATATGAATCAAATCAAAGAAATGTTCTTTTAAGAACCCATCTTTGTCAACAAACCTCAAGACAATAGCCATTTGCTCCTTTTTAGATTCATCACGTGCTTCATCAATGATCACACAAAATTTTGTTTCACCAATTTCCTCATGGATATAGTTTCGAATCTTACCAAAAATGATGTGTAAGATCTCTTTTTGAACATGGTGCGAAGTGTTCTTTGAATTATAAGGAGCTTTTTCTAAGACTGCTTTTGCAACTTCATCATTATAAGATGCCAATAATTCAACCAATTCAAGAAAATTCTTTCGATTTTGTGACTTTGAGGTTTCATCTTGCCTTCTAATTGCATAAGTTTAAAAAGCCAACCACTGAATATTATCAATAAAAGTCTTTAGGCACAATATATCTCTCAAAATCTCCTCTGACGCTTTTACCTCAATAACATTGTCAATATATTGAGATTGGTTTAACAAATCTTCAAAGCTTCTCACAACATTATTATGTGGTGAACATTGATCACTACCAATATGATTAAGAAAAGTACAATTTTTTTTTTCATCATTTATGATACGAACCAAGTTAAGGACAAGATTAAGGTTACAAAGAATGAAATAGACTGACAATGAGTTCTCATTTTAAAGGAGGAAAACATCACAAAAACTTCAAAATCTGCCATATTTGGACTTACCTTATTTGGACAATCTTCTTCACAGCAAAATGGTCATTTATGTGCTTCCATTCATGTATGGAACCTTAAAATGAAATCAAAAAGTTTAACGCTACAAATGAAGAAGATTTGCATAAAAATATTCTAGAAGATTCTAGAAGGTTCCAAAAAGATTCTAGAATATTCCAAGAAACTTCCAAGAATATTTCAAGCATCTTTGGTGGAAGAATAAAAGTACTAAATAGGAACTAATGGAGGGACGACACACATGGAAGAAAAGTCAAGGCAAAATATCTTTCCAAACTTGACAAGATCTTAACATATCATTCTCTTCCTTTTTTAATTAGGAACTTTGCATTTACTTATATAAGAAACTTTTTTTATAATTAGGAAGATATCTAATGTATCTTTTAATTATTTCATATTTAGCATAAGAGTATCCTTTTTCCTAAATAGATTAGGCAAATTTCAAAAACTATTTAGAAAGTAATTCTTAGAGTTTCTAGAAACTTTATAAAAGCTATAAATAACCTTTCTTATTCAACCAAATGAATCAACTGAAGAATATTTCTTTTAGTAAATTGCTTGTGAGAGTTAATTCTCTTCTTGAGTTCTTAATAGGACTTGGTGAGATTGTTAAGTGAGTTCTTAATAATTTCACAGACTCGTTTAATCTAGGTCTTAAATTATTTAGTTAATTTAAGGTTGAGATTAACACCTCTTGAATCTTTATAATTCAGGTTGCTAAAACAAGTTTTCTAGATATCTAATTGAGATTTGAGAGTTTATCTTATTTTGATCTTTAAATTAAAGCTTGGGACTTGTGCTACATATGAATTAGAATCCAAAAATCAACCTCGTTCGTATCAATTTACTTTCTTCCAGTTTATAAATCCTTCAAGTGTGAATGCAACTCCACTTGGGGGTCCACTTGGTTTTTTGTTGAATAGATAACATGGAAAGCAACATGCAACATCTTTTTCTTCGGAATACTCTAACCAAGAAGGAAAAATATTAAACCAACTAGCTAAAAATCTGTTGTTGTTTTTCTGAACTAGAAAGAGGATAGTTTTTTAAACGAAGTTGAGATGATTCCATTTTCAAATATGCGCTCCTTACTTTATCTTTTTTGTTTACATTAAACTCCTAAATTTGAGGACGCAATCCTAGGTCACGTTCTAAAAGACTAACATCGAACTCTTTAGATTCAATCTTCTGATACTTACAAGGTTAATGTTCATATTCAACCCATTCTTTTTGAGATTCTAGCTTAACCATAATGAAACTTGAAGCACTCAAATTGAATCAACAACTTGTGAATCAATCTAAAAATTTGCTAATATATTAGATACAAATTTATATCTTAAACAAATACTTGAAATAAGTTCAAACAAAAAAAAAGGCAATTAAATCAATATCATTGTATCAATTTTTTTTATAATAGCATAAACATAGCACCAAAGACATAGCACATCAACACAACAACATAATATATATCAATAGTCTTAAAAATAAATCAGTAATAAAATATCCATATAGCATATGATAGTAATTTTGCTCTTTTACTTTCATATATTCATAAAAAATGAGATTGACATACTTTTCAAAAGAAATCTCCAGCAAAAAAGACTAAAAGATCAAAAGATTTGGATTTTACCTTCAAAATAAGAGGCATTTAACTGGTATCTTTGTTTTTTTATTTTACCTCAATCTTGTACACTACACTAGCTTACTAGGTAAGTCTTTTATTTTAGAATAGTGGCAGAATCAGGGGACTTCAGTCGCCTTGGCCACCGGCGAGACATGAAGGTGGGGCTGAATGCAAAGGTTCAACCCCCTTACCATGTGAGAGAAAACCTAAGGAAGGGGAAGCAAGGAAGAAGAAGACCCTTTTATAAATTTTTTTTCTCACATCCATATAAAATTAAATTTCTATATCCATAATTATATACATAAAAATAGAGAAAATATTTTTAAAATAACTCTGATTATTAGAATTTCCTAAAATCGGATTCCAAACTTACATAATGTTATTGCCTCCCTTCAAAAATAGATTTCTCCTTTACTCCTCCCTCTTCTCTACTTATCTTCTCCTTCTGATATGAACCAAGTTAGGGACAATATCAAAGTTACAAAGAATGAAAGGGACTAGCAAGGAGTTCTCCTTCAAAAGAAGGAAAATATCATAAAAGTTTCAAAACCTGTCACATTTGAAAACTACCATATTTGAAATTTCCTGATTTGGACTTGTCATATTTGGAACTGTCATATTTGGAATTGTCACATTTAAACTTGCCTTATTTGGACTTGTCATATTTGAACTTGGCATATTTGGAGCTGTCATATTTGAATCTGCCTTATTTGGATTTATCATATTTGGACAATCTCCTTCACGAGAGCAAAATGATCATTTCTGAATTTCTATTTCATGTGTGGATCCTCAAAATGAAATCAAGAAGTTTAACTCTACAAATGAGAAAATTTTATACAAAATGTTCTAGAAGATTCCAAAAAGGTTCTGAAAAACTTCTAAGAATATTTTGAGCATCTTTTGGTGGAAGAGTAAAAGTGCTAAAGATGAACTAAACGAGGGGCAACACATAAGGAAGAAAAGTCAAAAAGTCAAGTTAAAATATCTTTTCAAGATTGACAAGATCTTAACATATCATTCTCTTCATTTTCTAATTAGAAACTTTTGTTATTTTCTCATGTAAAAAAACTTCTTTTATAATTAGAAGATATATGATATATCTTTTAATTATTTCTTATTTAGCTTAAAAGAATCATTTTTCCTAAATAGTATATATAGTTTCGATCTAATTAGAAAGTGATTCTTGGGATTTTTTAGAAGTTTTGTAAATGCTATAAATAGTTCATCTTGTTTAGTCAAATGAATGAAGAATATTTCTTTTATCAAAATTGTTTGTGAGAGTTAATTCTCTTCTTGAGTTCTTAATAGGACTTGGTGAGATTGTTAAGTCAGTTCTTAATAATTTCACAAACTCGTTTAATCTAAGTCTTAAATTACTTAGTTAATTTAATGTTGAAATTAACAGCTCTTGAATTTTTATAATTTAGGTATCTAGAAATGAATTTTCTAGAGGTCTAATTAAGATTTGAGAGTTTATCTTGTTGATCTTTGAATTATAACTTGGGACTTGTGTTCTACATATGAACAAGGATTCAAAAATCAACCTCGTTCGTATCACATTCTCTTTTTCCTATCTCGCTACCACTAGTAATGGTCACCAACAACTTTAAGTAAGTAAGTTCTCCTTAAAATAATTTGTAGTTTCACCATTGTTTTACATCTTGCATGAGAGTGAGTTAATGAAGGTTGAAAGAGGTAATGAAAATAGATGTAAATATTTAATTTCATTTGGGAGAAGAATTTTAATGAGAGTAGAAGATTAATGAAAATTCATTCTTTACATCATTTAACCTCTTAAACCCATTTTTTTACCTCCGTTTTGAAGATAGACAATGAAATGAAAAATATGTTAAAAACAAAATATATTATTAGATAAATATAATTTTGATAATATCTAATACAATATTTTATATCTTAGATATAATTGTCAATTTAATATTTTTTTAATTAACATTTCATATTTTAAAACTCTTAAATAAGATTAATATTATTATTTCTTTTAATTTCATATTATTTTTTTGAAATTTTCAAATAAAATAAAAGAAATTAACGTTTCATTATTTCACGTTTATTAACTTATTTTTTATCACCTTCAAAATTATCATGCAAAGTCTCAGCGTTCTTTGTTTTTCCAAATTCTAGCATTGCACTTTGTCTTTTTATTTTGAGGCTTTTGAATTGATTTCTTTTTTTTTTTTCTTTTTCTGAAAAAGAATGATCTGTTTCTTTTTTTTAAAGAAGCTTTGGAGCCATGTCTTTTGGTTTCTCCTATTCAACGTGTTTCTGTTGATTTGAAAGCTTTTAACTTATTTTTTTAAATAAAAAATGCTATTAATTTTTTTTTTTTTAAAAAAAAACCTTTGGGAGGGCCATGGCCGCTACAAGGCCGCCAATAATCCACCTCTGCGCACACATAAAAACCTTTTCAACGCGCTGAAAGAGTGACGAATGCACCAACGTGTGACACAGATGATGAGTGCAATGACGTCACACATTTTAGACCAAAGCTTTCACTTTAGATCTAGTCAATGAGTAAATTAAAAATTAATTAATAATTTAATATAATTAATAATTTAAAAATTAAATCAAATTAAATTAATAAGAGTTTGTGAAAATTTTAAAAAATTATCCTATTTTATTTAAAGTTTAAATGTTAAAAAATAATTTTAAAGATTATGTTATTATTTTATCACAATGTTTTAAAAATTAGGTCGAACTAATTCATTAGATCGATAAGATCAAAAATTAAATCAATAATCAATTTAATTCGATTTAGATTAATTTTTAATATTATTTTTTATTTTTAACTATTATAATATATTTATATTTTTAATATATTTTTAAAAATTTTATTTATTATTAAATTAATTAAATTGAATCAATGAAATTGATTAAATAAAAAATAAAAAATTAATATGTTCATTGATTAATTTAATTTCAAAAATATTATTATATTTTGTTATATATTTTTTTAATTTTAAAATATTATTATATTTTAAAAAAAATCGAATCAAAATAATAAAATTTTAACTAGCTTAAAAATCAATGAGTTGACGAATTTATTAATGGTCGAGTTTCAAAAACAGTGGTCCTCACTACATTAGTGGACTCGACAATTCTGCGAAACACAGAAACTCAAGTCAAATCAAAAGTTTCTTCTAAATCAACACAGCCATAAAGCCTCCTTGTAGATTACACATTCATGTCAATAAATTTGGTCACTAAATCATAGAAAACCAAAATCCGCTAAGCTTGATCTCCTGCATCTTCATCATTCTTTTCTTTCTTCTATTGCACCAATTAGATCTTCTATATGGGAAGCCTGCGTCATCAGCTCCACATTTGTTTCTTTCCCTTCATGGCTCATGGCCACATGATTCCAACTCTGGATATGGCCAAGCTATTTGCTTCTCGAGGCCTAAAGGCAACCATAATCACCACTCCTGCTAATGCTCCTCTCTTCACCAAAACAATTCAAAGAACCAAAGATTCA
>CATIWR010141291.1:0-15600 GCA_949677035.1 Omphalea diandra
GAACACTTTTCTATTTTATTTTCTCTTTATTTTGATGTTGGTTAGTAATTTAATTATGAACTAAATTAATTAGGCACTTGGGTATAATGAACCCTAAGTTGAGTTTTGAATTGTGATTTTTTAGATAATATAATTTTTTCATTATTTTATGGAATTCAATTGTGTTTGCTCTTTATTTTCTTGAATTGATATATCTGGAATATTGATTATTGTTTTAATTCTTTAAACTTAGATTGAGAAATCAAGTTATTGAATCGATCTAGCACAATTAAAAGGAGTTGCATGTACCCCTAGAGATATGATAACATAAATCTTCTGGATTAGGGTCAAACCTAATAGTGAAATTCAAGAAACTATAATTCAATTTTAGGGGTTTTAATTAGGAAGAGATTCCAATTAATCAACCTAAATTTAGATGTTAATGATCTTGAGAAAGGCTTTAACATACTAAAGGTATTTCCACGGTTCCATAAACATTGAATTATATTGTATTGTCGAAAAAAATCAATTTCTTAATAAGTATTAAGGGGATTCAATACTTGAGTGCTATTTGTCATATTGATCACCTTTTTCTCACTCTCTATTTAATATTTTCATTATTTTAGTTTGTTGAATTATTTTATTTTATTAGTTAATTAATTCACTTAAAATTGTCGGTTAAATAATAGAGAAAGAGCTAATACTAGTACTTTTAGTTCTTGAGGGATTGACACTTGATACTCCTACACTATACTATATTCGATAGGTGCACTTGCCTATTTGATCTATAGGTGTTAGCCTCGGACTGTATCATTCGTGGACTGACTGCACTCCATATCTCAACAAACTAGAATACCTCTTCTCTCTCATCTACGATAGCTACGTTTCTTGTTTCAACTTCCGTTGCTTCTGCTTACAACATTGCTCCTCCTACTCTGTCTTCTAGTGTTGCTGCTTCTTCGATCCTACTTATGTTGCTCTTGTTGCTTTTAACTATATTTGTTGTTGTTGTTGCTTTTGTTCATGCTACTTTTGATGCTGAAGATTATTTGTTCGATCAGAAGAACGTAGCAAATATTAGTTTTATATACACACACACACACACATATATATATATGTGTATTATATTTTTATAATCATTTGTGAATTCTATATCTATTTAATATTTCATATTCATCATATATATAATTAAAAATTATAAAAAACTAAGATTAAAAATTCATCTAAAATATATCAACGAATTATCAATGAAAAAAAAAAAAAAAAATTAAAGTTACCAATAGATTGCTAATGAAATATAGTTAATATAAAATAAAAGCATCGACAGATTACTAATGGATTCTATAAGCATTATCGATGGATTGTCTTCTGTTTCACCGCCAGAATAGGTGACGACCTTTTTTGTCAGCAATAAACAACAATTTTTGGCCCTTGTGGCAATGGATACTTCCGTCTTTATTTCATTAATAAATTTGCCAACGGATCAGATTTTTCATTGGCAAAGTGTTATCAATCACACATTTCGCGACAAATTTTATTGGTCAATATTTCGTTGGTAATATATTTATTGACAGAATTCTCCATAAAAAATGAGGTTTTTTTAATAGAGGAATCAAAAGACAAAATAAATTAATTTGGACACTAAGGATGATCCCATCCTTTAATCAGTTTAAATTCCAGGACATCTTTTGCGTCAAATGGGTGTTCAAGAATTCATTGTTACGTTTGAATTTTAACAGTTTGGGATTCTATGCTTTTTTTTTTTTCAAAGAAAGAATTGATAGTTATATTTTGTGTTAAATTATAAAAGAAATAAGCCTTAAAGACTAACTTGCCCCTTTAACATTTTAAAAAGGTTCAATTAAGGACAAATTAATTTTTAAACTAATTTAGGACACAATTCTTATTTTATACAAGCACTGATGAAAGAGCGTGAAAAAGGAAAAATAATGAGAAAAATAAAATAAAATGTTTTTCTAGGCAACAATTTTATGTTTGGTTGTCTAGAAAATTTTACAATTCAAGTATAGATTTGATAAACAACTTAGAAAACCTGAAGCTCAATCAATTGCTCAGCCTCCAAAAAACCCCATCTTAACCCTCAACTGAAAATGGCATAATCATGAAACTCCACTGCGTCCTTCTCTACCGAATCTCTCATCCTAAACCACCACAAATTCAACACCATCTCCACACCTTTTCTGCCACCGAAGAAATCACTATCTCCAATGAAGTTTTGTGCGAGTTGCGAGGGAGAGTGTTGGTGTGGCAAATCATGACGACGGTGGAATTGTGGCTAATCAATGTCGTTGCTATCTTGTACGGCTCAAAGGATTTGGCCTGCAACGCTGCTAGTGGTATTGAAGGAGCATGTAGCATGAGAAAAGTACGTCGAGCGGTTGGTGGTGCTTGATTTGTAGTGTAGAAGCTTTGAGTCGATGTAGATTGTAATGAAGGAGGTAACGCCAACGACTGGGGTTCTAAAACTGATAGGGTTTTGAATTTTGAACGGAGAAAGAATAGGTCTGAGTTCTTTATTAATTATTTTTTAGCATATGATTTAGTTTTTATTTTATTTATTTTTTTGTAAAAAAACATAAATATTTAAGATATTTTTTATAGATAAAAATAAAAATAATTTTTTTAATTTTTTAGTCAATTCATGAAAATCACGTGTACCTTTAGTTAAAATTTGTCCTCGAATAATCCAAAAATAAGAGTTATGTCCTAAATTAATCAAATAATTAATTTTATCTTTAATTGGACCTTTTAGAATAGTTTGGGCGCTAAATTAGTCTTTATGCCTGATAATAATAATGAATTAAAATTTTTGGTATGATCCATTTAATCAGATGTAAAAAAAATAAGGACCACTGATGCAAGATGATAATTTTTATATATAATAACTACACAATGGTTAAAGCTCGGTTCATAATTTTTTCTCAAAATATACTTTGCAGGTGAGACTCATTGTCATAGTTTTTCGTAGAGAGATTCACAGCTTTTTTCTATTTGTTTCCTGTCATTTGTCGTAGTTTTTGATAGGGATGGAATGCAAAATTTACTATTTTTTTTCGCCAAATTGAAACCCCATTTTTCTACCTTATCCCATTTAATAGTTCATTTTCATGTTCTATTTCTTTCCCGCTAGAAAATTTCCCTCAAATCTAATTATAATTTTTAAAATTTAACATCAGAATCACACTTCAAAAATATAGGAAGCAAAATTTATTTAATTTATTCTAATTTGTATATTATTACAAACTAAAATGATTACAATTTGGATATAAAAACACTACTTTGAAAATGATCATTGTGAATATATATATATATATAGGATGAAGTAATAACTTTCGATTTATTCTATTACGCAGAGTAATAATTGTGCTCAAAATATTATTATTTATTATATATTAACAAATATTTTTTAAAATTCTTATAATATAAATTGTATGATGTAAAACTTCTGAATGTATTCAAATAAATGAAATTAAATAACTTTCATTGTATTTAAGTTAGGGTTTAAATTCATGAAATTAGAGATTAATTAGAGTCAGATCTCTTCAAAGCATGTAGAGTAAGCATTTGGGCATCCATTTTTACTCATATATAACAAGAGTTTTTTTATCATGATTATGATTTGCATATTTGGGATATTCTTTCTTCTTCCATTGGCTCCATCCTTCTATAATAGATACAATGGGAATTGCTTTTGCTCGTTAGTGTTTATTATTTATTTTTTTTAATGTACTAAGAAAAATTGAACAGTAGCTTTTTAAATGAATTTAGACAACTGATCAAATTTTGATATATGCGCAACTAATACAAATAAATAATAAAAAAAACTTTTAAACAGCACAAAATTTTGATATGAAAACTGCTGGTTGCTACATTAGAAAGACTAGTTCATCAATAATCAATGTGATTGCTACATTGGAAAGACTAGTTCATCAATAATCAATGTGGAATGAAGCTAGTGATTGCTACTTTAGAAAGACTAGTCAGACAGTAGTTGGATAGTTATTAATATGTTTTATTATAAGAAAAATACTCATCATTTCTTTTACATGAGTTTTGTAAGAGGCTTTTTCCATTTCTTTTATTTGTCAAATAGTCAAAATATTTTTGAATAAGATTTTATCTTAATTGAGATTAAAATTTTCTTTGACTATGGGTAACTTAAGAGAGTGTTTCTCATATTGATCCCGTACACTTAAAAAAGTTGCGTAAAAAAATCAAACTCTTTTGGTTAAAATTTTTAATTATTTCTACTAATTTTCTTAACTACTTTTTTTAGATGACAACATTCTATTTGGATGACCTCTTTCATTGAAGTGACAAAAATCTCTGATATTTTTAAACTCTATGAGCTTCATTCTTGATGCAATAACAATTTAGAGAAGTTAGAAATTTTTCATTTATAATAGTTTAGAAGTTGAATACTCAACATTTTTATCTCCTAAGGTTTTTTTGTTTTTTTTACGAAGTGACGTGGAGATTTTTTTTAGATTGAGGGATAAGGCTATCCACCGAACAAAGCAGCCAAAGCAACAACAAAAAACCGAAAAAACAAACTAATCTGCAGTAACAGAAAGAACAACCAATTCCAGCTCGGTAAGGAAAGTATCAATCCATACACGTTGCTCTCTTAATCTTCAAACCCTAATTAGACCCTAAGAGCCCACCACCTTATGATACAAACTGGGTTATGAATCACCCAGTTCCTATGTTAAGTTTAAAAGTTTCCAAGATGATCAAGAATCAACAACAAACTTTAATTTTCAAACCCCAACTAGTCCTCTAGAAAACCTATTTCTAGCAACCTAAGTTATAAAAATTTCAAACTTTGTTAATTCAAATCCCTAAATTAACTAAGCAATTCAAAGATTAGAATCAATCAATTTGTGAAATTGTTAAACCTTCACTTAATAATCTCACTAAGTCCTATAAAAAACTTAAGAAAGAGAAATCAATCTCATAATAAGCAAAAGCTTAAAAAAAATAATAATGGCGGCTTATTTTATTAATGTCGAATGGAGGGGTTTAAATACCCTTACAAGCCTTAAAGAAAAACCCTAAAACTAACTAATATACAATAGCCTTGGCCGAATTTACAAGTAATCTAACCTAAATTGGATTAACTAGTTAACTAGAATAAAACAACAAAAGAAAGCATGCTATTGGCCATCAAAATTCAACCATGCTTGCTTTTAGGAGTCAAATACCTTTATTCAAGGCTCCTTACAAGAATAAACAATTAACTAGTAGTCCTAATTAAACTAAAAGAGAATTTTCGCCAATGAGAGCCTTTTTGAGAGTCCTTACAAATCTTGGAAGATCTTTGAAAAATCTTTCAAATCTCAACCCAAATCTTGACTTTAATCGAATAAGACATCCTTAAGACATGTTTTGGAACATGTTTTCTTGAAGACAAGATAATCTTATCCAACATGTTTTGTCTCATGTCTTGTATTAAAGTGGATTTTCAAACTTGGGCTTCGTTAGTTGGACTTGTTAGTAGGACCCATTGAAAGTATTTTGAATTGAAATTAGATTTATTTGGCCTTTGTTTAGGTTTGGAGAAGATCCATTAGTGGAACCCCTAAATACTTCACTTGGACAAGCTTGGGCCAAATACTCCACCTTGCTTCCATCTTCAATTAGGTCAAGTCCATGCGTTATTTCCTTTTGTATAAAAGCTACAATATCTTCTTTGAACCGTTTAAGCCTTTCCCTTGTCATTGACCTTAGATTTGAAATGGAACCTTGCGCTTACATCATTTCCTCCTTCCTCAAGATCATTCATCCTCGAATCAAGCCCTTCATCAAATTCGAAAGGAGACAAATCAACAATATTAAAAGTAGCACTAACATTTTAATCATTAGGCAAGTCCAATTTATAAGCATTATCATTAATTCTTTCTAGCATTTGAAATAACCCATCTCCCCTAGGATTCAACTTACTTTTCCTAAGATTAGGAATCTTTCATTTCTAAAGCATACCTAAACCCTATCTCCTTGTTCAAATACAACTTTAACTCTATCCCTATTTGTGTTTTTAATAACTTGTTCATTCCTCCTTTCTATGCTCAAACACCCCTCTTCATGTAATTGCCTAACAAATTTGGCCTTCTTTTTGCCTTCAACGTCCACACCAAATTAGAAGGAATAGGGATTAAATCTAATGGACTTAGTGGTTTAAAGCCATAAGCAATCTTAAAAGGGCAATAGTGTGTGGAAGAATGTACACTCTTATTATATGAAAACTTTATGTGTGGTAAACACTCCTTCCATGATTTTAAGTTCTTTTTAATCAAAACTCTCAAAAGTTGCCCTAGAGTCCTATTTACAACTTCAGTTTGACCATCAGTTTGTGGGTGACAAGTAGTAGACAATAATAATTTAGTACCCAACTTAACCTATAATGTTTTCCAAAAGAAACTCAAAATTTTAGTATCCCTATCACTAATAATAGATCTAGTCAAAATTTTAGTATCTTTATCACTAACAATAGATCTAGACATACCCTGCAATCTTACTATTTCTTTAAAAAATAAGTTTACAATGTTAATTTAATCATCAGTTTTATGACATGCAATAAAATGTGTCATTTTAGAAAATCTATCAACAACCACAAAATAGAAGCATTACCATGTTTAGACCTAGGAAAACCTAAAACAAAATCCATAGATATATCAACCCAAGGTAAACTAGGAATGGGTAGAGGCATATAATGACCATGCAGTTTAGAAGTAAACTTAGTTTGTTTGCATATAACACATCTTTCACAAATTCTTTGAACATTAAGTTTCATATTCGGCTAATAGAAGTGTTCATGCAAGATGTCTAGAGTCTTTTGGACTCCAAAGTGTCCCATAAGCCTCTACCATTATGGGCTGCCCTAACCAATAGTTCACGCAAAGAACCTTTCGGCACACAAAGTTAATTATCCTTGAACAAATACACATCATGATTACAAAACTTCTCATAAGCTCCCTTTTTGCAATTTGCAAAGTAAAATCTGAAATCAAGATCATCAACATACAAGTCTTTGATATATTCCAAATCAAGCAGTTTAGAATCAAGAATAGAAATAAGAGTATACCTTCTTGACAATGCATCAACCACAATGTTTTCCTTACCTTGTTTATCCCTTATAACATATGGAAAATACTCAATAAATTCACTCCACTTAGCATGTCTTTTATTTAACTTATGTTGCCCTTTAAGGTATTTTAAAGATTCATGGTCAGTATGGATAACAAATTCCTTGGGCCAAAGATAATGTTGCCATATTTGTAAGGCCTTAACCAATGCATACATCTCATTATCATAGGTTTAGTATTTTAAAGTAGGGCTACTAAGCTTTTTGTTGGCCTTAGGCACCAAGAAGGGGGGGAGGTTGAATTGGTATATAAAAATTAAAATAAGAAGGTAAGAAATAAAATGAGTAGAATGGAGACACAAGATTTATAGTGGTTCGGGTATAATCGAACCTACGTCCACTCCCCAATTCTCAGCAATTGGGTATTCCACTATATTCTAATGGTGTTTCTAAGCTCACACTAAACTTTTACACTTCTATTTTCAAGGCTCACACAATAACCTTTACACTTGTGTTTTTGAGGCTCACACAACAACCTTTACACTTGTGTTTTTAAGGCTTACACAACAACCTCACTTTAGTGTTTTTGTAGGCTCACACTACAACCTTTGCAAATGGTGTTTATGCTCATACCAAACAATCACCTAAAGAAAAGAAAAGATTGAGTAGCAAAATTGTAAGAGTTTGGTTACAAATTAATGAATTCTCTTCCATTTACATATGTTTGGTGAGGTATTTATAGCCTCTACCCACCAAAGAGACATTGCAATAAAACTAGTAGCAAATTTCCAAAGTATGTTCGATAGATTTTTTCATTAAATGTTTGTCAAGCTTCATTCGCAGTAGCCACTACTCTTTTGCGGTCACAATTTTCCATATGGGAGCTAAAAATTATGGCGAAAATCTCTATTTGTATCTAACGACTAGTCCACGTGTCATCTTCCCATTAGTTCACCAGAAAAATATAGTCATTGCTTTTCACTTACTCATAAAAGTAGCAGTCGTGATTTCTATTGCACAAGACGCGACTTAGGATGCGAATTCGTCTGTAAAAATTTCATCTTCTTTTACATGATTTGTAGTCGCTACCCACAAGTTGCTATCGTGATTTTTGTCTTCCAACGGTCACCTGGGACAGTTGTCATGCTATGATTGTGGACTTGATTCCCTCTTAAGTTACTTTGAAATTCCTGGTTGCAATTAGGGCGTGACACACACCGCAAATTCGTCTGTGACTTTGGCTCTCCTTTCTCTGAATTGGTTGTGGCAGAGAAGTGGCCCACAAATTCATCTGTCCAATTTGTCAACCTCCCTTGGTCTTGTTTGTGGTCGCGAGTTATGAAGTTGCGGTAACAAATTAGGAGGCACTTTGCTTTCTTTTGAGATTATAGACTTCATCCAACTTCAAATTTAGAGACTATCTAAAAACTACAAAACAATAGTTAATTGAAATATTAGAATTGATCAATCTCCTTTGTCAAAATCAAAAGAGGTTTAAGACTTAGGATTAACCATCCTGGTCCAACAATCTCCCCCTTTTTTATTTTGACAACTTAAATTGATCAAAAGGGAAAGAATAATATAGAATTATTAAGTTGGAGTGAAGTTAAGGTAAAATTTCAATGAATAATACTTAAGGTAAAAATTTCCTAAGTATGACATTCAATCATTGAAAAGACTTAAGTATTAAGGTATGATGCTCCCCTTAAACTTATGCTAAAATTTTTCAAGTTATTATTTTTCTCCCTTTAAAATTAGATTCTTACTATCTCTCCTCCTTTGGCAAGATCAAAAAGAAGGTGTAAAAGGAAAGTGAAACAAAGCATAAGTGTACATAAGGACTAAAATAAGAATGTAAAACAGAAAGATTAAATTCATAATCTCTAGAAGATGTTTCCTCTTCCTCATATGTTGCTCGTTGCGCTTCATCCCCATCCTCACCTTCTTCTTCATTACCATCTTCATCTTGTGTATCTTCAAATTCGGTGAAGTCTGAAAGATGATAAGGAGGAACCCCTAATTCCTCTTAAAGATCCACCATATCACTGTGAAAATGTGATAGGAATAGGAATCTCCTCTTCATCATCCTCATCAATTTATCCAATTTTCTATCAATGGTGGTAAAAGACAACTTAGACTTGGGTTTTGGTTAAGGAGGAGGGACTTGAATTGTGCCTTCTTCAATGTGGAGCCTCTTCCTTTTTGAAGCTTGTGAGGTTTCCATCTTCTTAACTCCTATTACACTAAGGGTATATGCATAAGTGTCCAGATGAATAGCCTTGGCGTTTATAAGGTAGGTGAGATCTAGGAAGTTTTGTGAAGGTAGAAGTTTCTTGGTGAGGAATTTTTCTTTTTCCTTATCAAGGGCTCTAACAAAATGGTATATGGCAGAGATGTGTGAAGGCAACACAAATTGGCTTATGGGCTTAATACTCATGTGAATCAATTGATCCACAAGGTACTGGCCAGTTTGGATTGGTTTATTTTTGACAAGGCAGAAAAGAAATGCTAAGTCTTTTCGGGACACTTTCTCGTTACCATCACCTATTGCATTTACGCAAAAGGTGATGATATGGTCGACTATCCAAAGGGGTAGGGATTTGACGTGTTTAGATAAAGAAAAGTGGGGGTTGTGTTTGGTTTCTATGGAGATTTTCAACTAAAACTTGGAATAGATAACATCAAGTGCGGAGATTATAAAGGGGATGTTTTCTCCGACTTGTAAATTAAAAAGAGAAGAGAGTTTGTCGAAAGAAATGTAAAAAGGGTCGCCAAAGACCCCTAACACTAACCCGTATTGTCCTACTCTTGAATCGACTTTTCAACTCAATTGGATGGTGCACATAAACTCTCGCGCAACCTCTTCGTAACTGGGTTCATCTCAGAAGATGAACTCGTTTCAGCCTAAATTGGAGAGCAAAGCTCATATTTCTGCATTGATACCCAAGGTTTCCAGCATAAAAGTTGAGGGTATCTTGTTTGGAAAAATGATCTTGGAGGAGTTGGCTTTGTACCTATCTTTTTCTTCCTTAGTAACTCCCTTCATGAGATGGAGGGCAGAGGGTGCAGAGGGCTGAGCCACTGCCTTGTCTTTGTCTATTCTAGAGAACTTCTTTAGAGCCATAGCAAGAGAGGAAGAGAGTTTAAGAGAATTTTAGAAAGATTTGAGAGAATGAAGATGTTTGGAATTGTAGTGAGAATATCACTGTTGAATAGGGTATTTATAACCTTTGAAGGGGTGTAAAAGTGGCTATAAATGGCTAGAAAAGAATTAATGAAGAGTTAGCAACGACTAACAGTCATATCACTTAAATGTCTAGGCGGTCACTCTAATTCGTGTCTACGAATCCATAAGTTGCGAATGCGAATTTCGAAAAATGTAAGTAACAGACAAATTTTCCTGGGGAATACGCGGCTTAACTATAAAAAATTTGAAAATTTGACCAAAATTCACAGTGGAGCAGAAATTTAGTGACCGCAAATTGATGTTTGCCATTCGAATGAAGTTGACTTATAATTCGCGACCGTGAAGGAAGGATAGCGATCGCAAATTATGAGTCAACAATGAGAAATAGTTGAATTTTGAAAAAAATTGTGATCCACTATACTATATCAAACACACATATCACAAATCAACAAATATCAATACACATAGCAATATCACACAAAAGATAAAAAAAAAATTTCACTTTAGGGAGCTTCCATCAAGCATTCCCAATTCTCTCTTAATGAAGTTCATCCTTTCTTTATTTAGAGTTTTAGTGAAAACATATGCAAGTTGATGATTTGTGTTAATAAATTCTAATGCAACATCACCCTTTTGCACGTTATCTCTAAGAAAATGATGTCTAATATCTATGTGTTTGCTCCTAGAGTGTTGGATGAGATTCTTAAAGAGATTAATAACACTTATGTTATCACATTTAATAGGAATGTGATCAATCACTTTGCCAAAATCCTTCAGTTGTTGTTTCATTGAAAGGACTTGGGTGCAATAACAACCTACAGCCATATACTCAACTTTCGTGGTGGATAAGGCAACCGACACTTGCTTTTTGCTGAACCAAAAAACTACACTTGCTTTTTGCTGAACCAAAAAACTAGACATTCACCTATAAATTGTCAAGTTTCGGAAGTGTTTTTTCTATCTAATAAGCTACCTACATAATTCGCATCCGAATATCCTACGAGACTAAAGGAAGAATCCCTAGGATACCATAACCCTAAGTGAATTGTGTCATGCAAATATTTAAAAATCCTCTTAACAACATTCAAATTAGACTATTTAGGAGAGGATTGGAACCTAGCACACATACAAACATTAAACATGATATTTGTGGCCTAGAAGCAGTAAGATAAAGTAGAGATCTGATCATACCTCGATATTTCTTTTCATCTATTGTCTTACCAAATTCATCTTTATCTAGCTTGATGGTACCACTGATTGCGGTTTTAGCTACCTTGCAACTATCCATGCCAAATTTCTTGAGTATCTCCCTTGTGTATTTGGCTTGGTTAATGAAGATCCCTTCATTGGATTGCTTGATTTGTAGATCGAGAAAGAACTTGAGCTCTCCCATCATGCTCATTTTAAATTCCCTAGTCATACACTGAGCAAAATCCTCATAAAGAGATTCATTAGTAGCACAACAAATGATATCATCAACATAGATTTGAACAATTAATGTGTCATGTTTGTGCTTTTAAGCATATAGTGTGGTATCCACCTTTCCTTTTTCAAAATCATTTTTTAAGAGAAATGAACAAAGCCTTTCATACCAATCTCTTAGAGCTTGTTTCAAACCATATAAGGCTTTTTTCAATTTAAAAACATGGTTTGGAAAATAATGTGACCCAAAACTGAGAGGTTGTTCAACATAGACTTCCTCCTCAATGATTCCATTCAAAAATACACTTTTCACATCCATTTGAAAAGTTTAAAATTCATGTGACATGCAAAGGCTAAAAAAATCCTAATGGCCTTTAATCTTACTACGGAGGTAAAAGTTTCATCAGAGTCTATGCCTTCCTCTTGGTTGTATCCCTTAGCAACCAATATAGTTTTGTTTCTAATGATGAAACCTTGCTCATCTAACTTGTTCCTAAACACCCACTTACAATCTATAATTGGGTGTTTTTTAGGGCCTAGGGACAAGTTCTCATACCTTGTTTCTCTCAAATTGGTTGAGTTCCTCTTGCATAGTAAGTACCCAACTCTCATCATCAAGAGCCTCATCAATTGATTTTGGCTCAAATTGAGAAACAAAAGCAAGATTGTTATCTAAACGATTAAGTTGAGATCTAGTACTTGCACCCCTAGATTTATCACCAATGATCAAGTCCTTGGAGTGATACTTGAAAAATCTTTAATCCTTGGGTAGATCTTGGCTTGGCTCTACTTGTTGTTGATGATGTTGGTCTACATCTACTCTTGAGGAATCACCTTCTTTTTTTATCCTTTTTTCTTATAGAATTTTCCAATTCTAACTTCTCAAAGTCACTTACAAGATCATCAACAAAAATACCTTTTCCAAGATCAAGTTTACTATATTTATCAAAGACAACATTCACAGACTCTTCAACTACCATTGAACTTTTGTTAAAGACTTTATATGTTTTACTTGAGGTGGAATATCCCAAGAAGATACCTTCATTGGTTTTAGAATCAAATTTCCCAAGATTGTCCTTAGTGTTCAAAATATAACACTTACATCCAAATAATCTTAGGTATGATATCTTGGGTTTTCTACCATTCCATAGCTCATAAGATGTTTTATGAAGAATAGGTCTTTTAAAAACTCTATTTGCAATATAACATGCAGTGTTAATGGCTTCGACCCAAAAGTAATTTGGTAGAGAATATTCATTGAGCATTGTCTTAGCCATTTCGACCAATGTTGTATTTTTTCTCTCTACAACACCATTTTGTTGTGGTGTTCTAGGAGCTGAAAAATTATGAAAAACTTCATTCTCCAAACAATAATTTTTAAAAGACTTATTTTGAAATTCCTTTCCATGGTCACTTCTAATATAAGATATGAAGTAGTATTTTTCATTTTGAACCCTTAAGCATCAAATGAATCATTCTTATGAGCTAGAAAAAATACTCAAGTAAACCTAGAGTAGTCATCTACAAGGACTAGTGCATAATGCTTTCCACCTAAGCTAGCACTTTTAGTGGGTTCTATTAAATCCATATGAATAAGTTGAAGGGTCTAGTTGAACTTACAACATTTTTGGCTTTGTGAGAGGCATGGTGTTGCTTCCCCATTTGGCAAGGACCACATGTCTTGTCTTTAGAGAAATTTAGCTTGGGAAGTCCTTCCACTAACTTTTCTATGAATGGGCTTTGAAGAAGATCCATGCTTGCATGTCCAAGCCTTCTATGCCACAACCAAGTTTCATTGCTCAAAGACATAAGACACTTAAAAGATTGGTTAGCCAAATTGTCTAAGTCAATTGAGTAGGTATTGTCTTTCCTTTCACCCTTGAAAATAACCTCATCATCCATTAAAGTGGTGACGCGGTATTCTTTAGGATCAAAGGTGACTTTGTTACCTTTGTCACACAATTGACTTACACTTAGCAAATTATGTTGTAAGTCACTAACTAAAAGAAAATTATCAATTAAAAAGCAATCATTCTTACCAATGGTTCCAATGCCAATTACGTTACCCTTGGCATTGTTACCAAATGTGACATCTCCACCTTCTTTTTCTTTCAATGTTGTGAATAGCTTCCTATTTCTAGTCATATGTTTGGAACATCCACTATCCACATGCCAATTGCTTGATTTGGTGGCTACCACACTCCCCTACATAACAAAAGTGAGTTACCTTTTCTTAGGTATCCAAGCATACTTGGGTCCTTGGGGTTTATGAATTGAAGGGTCCTATAGTTTGAGGTGAGCCTTCCTAATATAGCAATGAATATTAATGTGTCCAAATCTCATGCAATAATGGCATTGGAGTTTAGACTTAGAAGTCTTTCTCCTATACACAAATTTAGTATGTTTAGGAAGCCTTCTCATACCTTGATCATGTGAATGCATGCATGTACTTGTATGATGAGTAGGAGTAGAGAATTTCTTATGAGAGTGACCATGTTGTTTGTTATATATATAAGCATGGTTACCTCTTTGAGCTTTGGCTCTAGAGCTTGGGGGAACCTTCCTTTTGCCCTTAGGCTTAGGAGGCTTAGTGCTAGGAGCACTTTTCTTCCCAATTACCTCAATGCTTGAGGTTTGAGGTTCTAAAGATCTAACAAATATGGTTTAAGAATATGATAAGGCTCTATTGAAGCCTAGACCATGTCTAATTAGTGGTGGTCTTTATGACACAATCAATGTCTCCAAAGCTTCTTTTTCTTTATGGAACTTGGAGATTGAGTTTTTAAGCTCAATGACTTCTCCTTTTAGAGTGGCATTCTCCTTTCTTAGTGAAGCCATTGTAGAAGATGAAATAGAAAGACCATCCATTGATTTTTTGAACTCATTATTAGATGCTCTCAATTCTCTTATAATGTCATTTAGGGATTTATATCATCCTCTAACATTTGAAATTTTCTTTTGTAAGATTTCATTTGTGACATTGTATTTATCACATCTCATGATTAGAGCCTCTAAAAGCTCTTCATCTATCTCATCAAATTTAAAATTAGAATGGGAAGAAGTACTTACCTCATTTATAGGATCTTCTTGTGCCATGAAACAGATATTGGCAACTTCACCTTTTTCCTCTTCTTCACTTGAATTGTCATCCCAAGTGGCTGAGAAGCTCTTCTTCTTCTCCTTGTCACATCTCTTCTTATTCTTTAATTTGGGACACTCATACTTGATGTAACCTTGCTTACCACATTCATAGCAAGTGACATCGTTGGATTTCTCTCTTAGACTAGGAGTTATCTTCATAAAGCCTTTTCTCTCTTTTCTTATTTTGATCAACTCCTTTGTCCTTCTTGAGAGTATTGCTAGCTCCTTTTCTTCCTTGTCACTTTCTTTATCACTTGAGGTAATTTCTACCTCTTTCTCCTTTGTTGAAGACTTAAGAGCCAGAGTTCTTCTTTTTTTTTTTTTTTCAAGTTTATCTCCTTGGCCTCTTAGTTTCTTCATTTATTCATCCTTTTGTAAGGCCAACTCATGAGTTAAGAGTTTACCTATCAAAACATCTATTGGCACCTTTCCAATCTTCAGATTGGACTCTTGGATGTTGCATACTCTAGCACTAAATTTATCTAAACGAAGGGTTTTGAGGATTTTTATGTTTACCTCATAGTTTGTAAGTGTCCTTTCGAATTTCTTCATGTTGGTGATGATAGATAGGAGCCTATTCGTCATTTCGGTGATGTTTTCATTGTCCTTCATCATGAATAGCTCCCATTCTATTACGCACATCTCTAAATGGCTTGACTTAAGTAGAGTTATGCCTTCATGGTAGTTTTTAAGTGTCTTCCAAATGACGTGTGCTATTTGACAATGTTGCACTCTTCCAATCTCTTCTCTAGAGAGAGAGCTTAGA
>CATIWR010141327.1:0-13198 GCA_949677035.1 Omphalea diandra
CTTTACTCCATACCCAGAACAGAAAATACAAAAAACACCCAATTGAGGAAATGGGATGAGAAACTTTGATCATACATTCTCCGGGAAAATTAACAAAGAAAACAACCATCAAATTCATCAAGAAGAAAAAGGGGAGAAAAAAACCCAGAAAAGAAAAAGCAAAAAATGAAACAGAAACCAACCCTTGAGCAAGGAAGGGAAGCCATAGCACAAGATGCTTTAGAGATCAATTGCATCCCTCCCTCTTTTCTCTCTCTCTCCACTTAAAAAGGAAGGATTTTTCTTTTTGAGAGAGAGAATAGATTTTTATTTATTTTTATTATTTTTAATGAAGAAGAAGCAGAAGAAGAAGTGGATGAGAGAGAGAGACAGAGAGAGAGCAATTTGCTAGTGGGTTGGCAAAGAGAACTCAGGATGATTACGGATTATTCATACTCCTGGTGATGGAGCATAATAAGATAATAAAATTCCAAAAATAAATAAAAAGGAACAAAGTATTTATTATTTTTATTATTGTTTTTTTTCCCTTTTCCTTGTCAGTTCTTTTTTTTTCTTTCTCGTTTTGGAAAACTAATAATCAGCCTCACGCGTTTACCACACGTATTTATTTGGTGAATAAAATATGTCACCATTCAACTCATTAAGTTAATACATTACCGTATCAAATCAAATAGCTACTCACGTATAGATATTTTTATTATTTGTTTATAATTAATAAATCTATATAACTCTAATTTTAGAAATTATTAATCATAAAAAAATTAATTTTAAAAAAAGAAATTATTACTCATATATATTAAGAATGGATAGAAAGCGCTGAATTGAAATTGATCCAATTCAAATAAAAAATCTACTTAATTGATCTAACAATTTCAATTTTTAAATTTTATTTACAAAATTATTTAGATTAAATTTAATTTTAGTTTTCTATATTAAAAACTGACAGTTAAATGAACAGTCCAATAGGATACATATTTTACATTACATACTATTATATATATATATATATATATATATATATATATATATATATAATATTATTTATATTTTATTAATAATATTGTATTTTCAGTGAAAAACTAATTAATTGGTTAATTAAGTGTTTTTTTTTGAATAGTCGGTTTAGTAAGTTTTATAGTTTTTAATTGATTTTGTATTTAATTTTTCTTGAATCAAAATTGATCAATTAATTTAAATAGCGCTCATGATTTGGTTAAGTAGATCATAAGCATCCCTAATAAGAATTCATTTTTATAATATTTAATTATATAATATTAATTAATTAATTAAAAGATATATATTAAAATGCGGACTAAAAGTTATATTAAAAGAAAAAAAACAAATATGAAAACATGAAAAAAAATAATACATTTTAAGAGAATAATATTACTAAAATTAGAATTGTAGATATTCGAGCTAAGAACTTGTTGTCTTATTAATTGGACATAACAAACATCAACGCAATGAATTTTCCAGAAATGGCAATTCTATCTCAATCCGACTGATTTTCTCATCTTAAATTAGATGAAAACTTTTTTGCGATAGGAGGGGATGGATTGATTCTGCCCGACTCATATTTAGAATATTAATTTAATAAATATAAATGTCTAATTCTTATATTTATATTTAAGTATTTTTATATTTATTTAAATATGAGATTAATTGATAGTTGAAATTTAAATATACTTAAAAAATACACTAATTATCGAGTAGTAAAAAGATATTGTTCTCATGAAAATTTAATAAAATAAGTATTAAAACTATAGTTAATCTATGATTATTTAGACAACCAAAATTTAAAAAAAAATAAACTATTAAAATTCAAAATAAATAAATTATGGAAATTTAAATAGTAAGACTATTGGTTTCTCTAACCACTCCAATGAATTTCAATTAATTAAATTCAACTAAAATAATTTATTATTTTATAAAATTGAGATTTTTCTTAAAATTACTTAATATTTCCTCCCGAAATATATTAATCTTATTTCTATTAAATAACCCTTATATCCCTCTATATAGTTTTCAAAATAAAAAATGCATTAAATTGTGTAAAAAACCTATAAAATCAGATGAATTATGTATATATATTTTTATATATCATTCAATTCACACCATGAATTATTCAATCAATTGTGCAAAATTATTTCTCAATTCATTCACATAAAATAAATCAATAAAGAGATGATCAATCTCTCAATAACATTAAACACAATAATTCATGGATAATATGAAAATAAAAATATTTTGATTAAATAAAATAAAAATCAATTCATTGTTGTAATATGATTTCGCATAGTTTTAAAAATATTTTTATTAAATAAAATAAAAATTAATTCATTGTTGTAATAAGATTTCACATAGTTTTAAAAATATTTTTATTAAATAAAATAAAAATTAATTTATTGTTGTAATAAGATTTTGCATAGTTTTAATTATAAGAAAATCTACTCATAAATAAGAGAAGAAAACTGAGAAGAAAACTAAAAAGAATAAGAAGAAAAAGAAAAAATAAAACTCATGAGTTTACAATAGAATAGAATTGTCTTTAATTGATGTTGGTTACCCTCTCCTTTTGCTCTTCATGTTTTACTCCTCTCTCATACAAGAAAAGAGACTTTTATTTATATCACAATAATCTCTCTTAAAATTTTTTTAGAGAAATTGACTTTCTAATTGATTTTGGATAATATCAAAAGAGTATCTAAATTTAGAGTAATTTTCTAACCCAAATCTCCCAAATATAAGAGGATCTATTATAAAATCAAGCTAAAGAGTAGTTCTTTGTTCTTCAAAAATTTGTCAACTTTGAATTGATAAATCGTACTCGCACTCTATCTCAGTAAGTTTTTATGCTGCCAACTGATCTTTTTTTTTTTTTGAGCCAAAATTGAAAAATATTGCAAATTAATGTTTAAACTCCCTTTTTCAACCTTAATGCACCTAAAATATCAATTTTAAAATTTTTGAATATAAAATTTAATAAAAATTAAAAATTAAGCACATGATATGAGAAAATCATTACAATTAAAATATGTACTTTTATACCATATCATTAATGATATTTGAGTTAGTGAGCTATATATGGTAAAATTATTTTTACAAACTCAATTTCAAGGTTTCCAAAGCATTATAATCAATGTTTTAAAAATTGAATCAAATCAATTGATCGAATAAGAAAAATCAAGAATCGGATCGATTGTTCATTCAATTTGACTCAAGCTAGTTTTTTACATCACTCTTTTTATTTTTATTTATTATAATTATATTTATATATTTTTAATTTTTTGAATTTCAAAATTAGTTTAATAATATTTTTAAATTTTATTTATTATCAAACTAATTAAATTAAATCAATTAAATCGATCAAGTTATCTAAATCACAAATTAATCAACTAACTAACTCACTAATGGATCCGATTTTAAAAAGATTGCTTCTAACAAGTGCAACTCTAAGATTTTTAACACTAAATATTACTAAAAAAGCATCTTAAGGCTAAACTAGCTTAACCAATGAATCAATACCATATTATTTGTAATTCCTATGTTTTTGACAATACAAACATAATTGTTAGCGTTATTTTTTTGTCTTCAGTAATTATTAAGTATGTGCAAAGAATTATTAGATATCATAATATTGATTAATAATATATTAAATTTTATAATGTTTAATATTTTATAAAATTAAAAAAATTTAAATGAGAAACCCAACTCTGCCCTTATCTCGCACCTTTTTCGTCCCATCCTACTCTTTTTTTGATGTCGAATAGACAGTAGAGAGAACGTTGAAATCAGGACCTACGAAGAAATTTTTTCTTCCCTCCTTGGGGAGGATATATATATATATATATTCCTAGGCATATTATCTCAAACTTCATTTTTTAAAAGTCTCTTAGATATATTTTTTTAATTTTATACAATTTAAAAATTTCAATTAATTAAAATAAAATTAATTATAAAATATTTGTTTCTTTCACATTATTATTAGATTATTTATGACATATTTAATCTTTATTAAATAATATTAAATCTTTAAAGTTAATAATTCCAATTTTAATAATAAATGATATAGAAAAATATATTATATAGGGCGTAAAATTTTTAAAATCACTCATTTAAAAAAGATTTTATAAATATTTTTTATTTTTAAAATAATTTTCAATTACAAAAAAATAATATTTATAATTTTATAGATCAAAGATTTGGATAAGTTTATGATTTAAATTACATATATGGCTGAACATATATTTTTAATTTATTCTTAAAAAATTATTTTTGATAGATAGATAAGTTAAAATTAATTTTTAAAAATTTAAAAGATATAAATTAGAATATTAGCTCTTAAAAATTTTAGAAAACTTTCATTTATTATTATGATTGTTATTATTATTGAAAAAAATAGATTTAGTATAAAACATGAAAATATGATTATTTTTAATAGAAACTCTAACTTTTCCAAACACTATCAATTAAAAAATTTTTCCAAATTTATTAGAATAAAATGCATAATTCAAAAATTATTTGATTATAAGTACTTTTCCAAAAATAAATAAAATAATAAATAAATTTTTTTTAAAAAATAAATAAAAATGTTAAAATATAACAAACATAATGTTTTTATTTTATCTTATTCTTAATATATTTCAGTAAATGTTAGTATAATCAATTGAATTTTGTAATTGAATTTCATTGTGATAAGAATATTTAACAAAATTACCATATTTTACGAAATTAGTTGATTTCAACTTGTATCTTAGCTTCTCTAAAAGAAATGAAATTTAATTAACACTATAATAAAATTTCATATAAATAAAATTATTATTTATATGAAATTTATTTATATAATGAACTTCATTAAATACTATAACTATAAATCAATTTTCATGATCTTTAGATAAAGATTGAATATTATTGATAAATTGTAGTTCACTAGTAAAAGTGAATCGAACAAAATTCAAAAAATCAATAAAAATAAAACTATAAAAAAAATATAATTCTCAAAAAGATAATAAAAAAATAAATATACAGATATAAAATAAAACAAAAACAAAATATATGCAGATATTAAATATATATCAACGAAGACATAAAAAAATAATAAATCTAAATATTTAGATATATAAATTTAATCAGATATGAGATAATTTATTAAAAATAAAGTGAAATGCATATAAAACTTTTAAATTAAAAGAAATAAATATAGATAGACTCAATAACTTGAATTTTATTAAAAGATAAATAATATAGTATAAAAAATCAAAAAATTTAATCTTTAATTAAAATAACCTGAAAATCAGTCTCTAAAAATTATTTGACTAAAGAAATTAAATGAAAAAAAAAGGGTGTATCCTAGTGAAAATCCACCCGGTTGTCATATTTGAGGATTGTTTGGTAATATTTTATTATCTGATTTTTTGTTTTCTTTTTTTTTTTTAAAAATATTTCTTCAAAAATGAATTATTAAAAAGTAAATATTATTCTTTAAAGTTTTTATAGATTTTAAAAATTTATTTTTATTTTTCAAAAAATAATTTTTAAAAATATTGAATACAAATTTTGATTTTTAAATTTAATAACAAAAAATATAAAACCAAAAGTTTTTTATTTACAAGACCAAAAAAAAAAAAATGTCAAAGTCAGAGTCCAAATCATGCCCACAGTCTAAACGAGACAAATGGAGAAATAATTAGGGGTGGGTGAGGATCGAAAAAAGCGGTTTTTTTTTTTTAAAAAAAAAAGACAACACACGTGGAAGTAGGTGGAGGCGTTGGGTGTCGAGAGTTTCGTCATTAACTGCTTTACGATGGACCCATGTGGCAGATCACGCGTAAAGCTTCTTCCCGCCTCACTTATACTTCTTTCATCATATTTTAGTATTTTATATTTTTATATTTTTTTATTTGAGCCATTTTCAAAACAAATAATTCTTATTTATAAAATATTTAAATATATATAAAATAAAATTAATAATCTATAATAAATTATATTGATATTAAGTATATTAAATTTAATTTAAAAATTGATATTTTTTTATTGAAATATAATATATTTATAAAAAATTAAATTTCGTTTATATATTAAATCACAATTCTATATCATCTTATTCTCTTTTAAATATGAGATTAATTCTATTCGAATTTGAAAATTATTTACAATGACGACAACTTGATCACTGAATCAATATCATATTAATATTTTTACTTTTCTTTTATTTTATGTTTTTATTATAAAATTTAATTTTGATAGTATTAATAAGTCCAAAAAAGAGCTTATCATTTAAAAATAATTAAATAACTAAATGAATATTGTATATGTCAAAAAAAAAAAAAAGAAATGATGGGAAAGTTAAAGAAGAAGAAAAAGTGATGAAAAATAAACAAAATATATAGACCAAAAGCTCCAAGTTGCTTGAATAATGAGTAAAATGTGTTCCTTGTTGTTGACATGAAAACTCCCTCAAAACGAAAATGGTGACATGAACAATGTACAAAAGGAAGTGCGCAACGATAAGTATTTATCTTGTTATAGTTTCTCATGTTGCTATAAAGTGTCATGCATACAAGAATATTTGTCTCATATTCAGACTTACCTTCAAGATAACTTTCAATGTAATACTTATGGTTAATGATAAAAACTTCTAATCTTTCTATTTAAAAAAATTGCTAAAACATCTTTTCATTTCTAACTTATAATGATGACTAATCCTTTTAATTTTATTAATTATTATAGATCTTTCATGTTCATACAATTACTTTATTAAACGAGATAATTTGCTATTAATATAAATCGGTTTGAAAAAAGTAATATAAATTTAATCCAATTTTAAAAAAGTTTTAAATGTTTTAAATTAAAAAGATTTGAAAATTTTTGAGTCAAACTTGACTCAACTATATTCTAATTTTTTATAAATAAAATAAAATAAAATTTATCTTAATCTAATTTGAAATAATTTTAATTTAATTTAATTTATTGAATAAATATTTTAAAATTAAGAATATAATATTTCTTAAAAAATTAAAATTATAATTAATTTAATTCAAATTTTGAAATGATCCAATTCACATTAACTCAATGACTCAATTTGATCTTTTGTTATTCTAAATGATTTTGAATTGAATGTATTAAAAAAAACATAATTCTAGCAAAAACATGTTTGACATTGTTATATAATTTGGAGACTAAAAAAAAATTTCTTTCTTCTATGCAAGTCTTATAAGTAAAAAATTTAATTTTGAAAAAGACTTATTTTGAAAGTTTTATTGATAGCAATTTTTTGCTCATAAAATTTATAATCATATATGAGAAAAAATTTCTTTTATTTTTCTAATAGCAATGTCAAACATGCTTTCATTTCAACTCAAAATTGACCAATTCCAAATTTCTCCGACACAAACCATTTCCCAACTCAGGTAAACTAGGAAATATTGTTAGCATACAAATCGAGTGATATTCAATCCCTTTCAAGTTTAGCCATTTAAAAATTAGAATAAAAGTTCATGTGAACTAGTTAATATAAACATTAATATTTAAAAACTAAGATGAAGAATTATCACATGCAATATTCCTGGGAAAAAAAAAGAAATAGAACCAATATAAAAATTTGGACTTGTGATACTAAACCTAAACTGTTCAAGCCTCCAAAATCCATCCAAAGTTCAAACCATAGATTTTAATATTTGAGCTCAAAATTGTCATCAAGTTAATTACTTAATGAGCCCACATAAATTTTTATGGATCCATCTAGAAGTAAACTTGAAGTAGCTATTTGAGATGAACCCAGTGTTACAACAACAATTATATAATAGAGTTGCAAAAACCGATACATTAGACTTGAAACTCAATTATGTTTAATCAATTGTGAGATGCAAGTGAAGTAGCCACAAACACTTCAAAGTTCATCCTGCAAAATCAAACAACAAAAGTCAAAGATATATGATACGGTCTGAGACCAATACTTATAGAACGAATAGGCAAGTGCACCTATTGAGTATATTATAACGTAGGAGTGTCGATCCCTTAAGGACTAAAAATACTAGTATTAGTTTTTTCTCTATTATTTAACCGATAATTTTAAGTGAATTAATTAACTAATCAAAAATTAAAATAAAATAAAATAATTCAATAAACTAAAATAATTAAAATATAAACTAGATAGCGGAAAAAATGTGATCAATATGACAAATAACACTTAAGTATTGAATCCCCCTAAGACTTATTAAGCAATTGATTTTTCCGATAATACAATCTAACTCAATATTTATGAAACCGTGAAAATTACTTTAGTATGTGAAAGTCCTTCTCAAGATCATTAACATCTAATTCTAGGTTGATTAATTGGAATCTCTTCCTAATTAAAAGCCCTAAAATTACATTATAGTTCTTTAAATTTTGCTATTAGATTTGACTCTAATCCGAAAGATTTATGTTATTTTATCTCTAGGGGCACATACATATCCTTTCAATTGTGCTAAATGTATTCAATAACTTGATTTCTCAATCTAAGTTTAAAGAATTAAATCATGAATCAATATTTCAGATATATCAATTCAAGAAAATAAAGAACAATACAATTGAATTCCATAAATAAATAATATATTGTATTATCTAAAGAAAATCGCAATTCAAAACTCATCTTAGGTTTATTATAATTTAGTTCATAATTGAATTACTAGCCAACATCAAAATAAAAAGAAAATAAAATAGAAAAGTTTTCATGATAAAATCCTTGTATTCCTCAATTCTCTTCAAGTTTGATGGATGATCAATAATTCTCCTCTTTTGGACAACTTTTTCTCCAAAAAAATAAAAATAAAACAAAAAACTTCTCTCTAGAAAAATAAAATAAACAAGAACTCTCCAAAAAATATTATTTTTTTCCAAACAAAAACTTCATTCCCTATTTATAATCTCTTATTCCCCTCTCAAAATAGGAATAATTAGAAATCCTTCACCAATTAGAAAAAAGAAACTAATGATAAACTCTCATATTTTGAATAGAACCTGGTGAAACATGAACTCTTCCTCTTTTGCACGAATTTTTCCTAATTATAATGAGGATTGGACTTAAATTCTATTTGAAAAATATCACAACTGGTCCCTAAACTATTGAATTTCTATTTTTAATCCATGAACTTCTGAAACTACACAATTCCACCTAGAAAACTCTTATAATTCATCAATAAGCTTCAATTTCTAAGATTTTCTATAAAATTACGAAATACAAATCAAAAGTAAGACATTATCTAGTATTTTTCTCCAAATTATACTCAATTAATAATAAAACTAGCTCTAAAAATACTAAAAATAAAGAACTATCAATATAGAAAAAGTTAGGTTCTCAACTAACAAAATTAAAAACGACGAGTAAACAAAATAAAACAAGAGATGAGTATGAAATTTATCCTTACATGGTAATCATAATCAACAATGGGATTGTATTGTAGAAGAAAATTCCTATGTTAGATTCCACATTTCATTCAAACAATACAAATTTCAATGATCACAGTCATTTAATTGCATTTATATTTACAATCTTTTGCTGTTAATGTTTCTTAAATTGATATCACACATACATTACAATTGCTATTTGAACTTTTAAGGACAAACATAGGAAAAGAATCAGTCGCTTATCTAAACTTATATCCTCCTAATTTCTTTATTATATGTTTCTCTATTGTAAACTCTCACCAATGTACGTGTGTGATGTACCTAAAAAGATCTCACCAATGTATATGTGTGATGCACTTAAAAAGATCTCACCAATGTAAAATCTCCTTTCCCCTTTTAATACTAAAAAACGAAGAGGTACCCTATATTATGACAAAAAATCGTAACTTTTATTTGTGCGAACATTTTAACAATCCTTTTAAATTTGTCCATTATTTATACAACCTTTTCATTGTGGCAAATATGACAACCTTTCAAATTGATGTTAATTGTGGCCAAATATGCTATTAGAATCTAACATGAAAAGTTCTTTTTAACATGTGTCATACCAACAATTTTAAAGTTATGGAGCATGCACTTCCAAATATGAATATAATTGACACCAAGATGATAGAATGTGTATGTACTTAAAATTTTTATAAAGTTACAAATAACCATGTTTGTGAAAGGCATCCTATTATTTTGAGGATAGATTTTGTATGTATTGAAATTTGTGAAAGACATCCTTATATGACGCCTCCTTTCTTGGTACCCTTTTCCTTTCCTCCTCCTTTCACCTTCCTCTTTTACTCTTTTAGCTTCTTGTTCATATGAACATTCAAAAAAAATAGCTAAGAGAACTAATAGATCAAATGGCATAATCCTAGAAATAGCTAAACATAGTTATTCACCGCTTCTTCTCGAGTTCTCTCTGTTTCCTCAAAGACCTTTTTTTCATGTTGGGATTTACATAAAATAAGAAATGAGTTTAACTCTTTTAGAGAACTAAGTAATTGATGCACTCTAAAACTAATGGCTCACCTCCCTATTATTGGCCTAAATTTCATCCACAATTTGCCTTGCATAAAGTGGATCATCATAAATCAATATATTGTCAAATACTAAACCAACCTTCATCTATAGTGCAACATTCCATTTCATGAGATTAAGGTGGCTCAAAATGAGGTATGTTTTGTATGTATAAGCAACACAACTCCAAACTCCATAGAAAACATGAAATATGAGTGAAGGTGTGTTCAAAGAAAGTGTTAGCCCTTGAGTACTAAAAAGGGGGATGAATCGGTCAAAAATTTAAAAAATTAGAGGGAAGACTTATTGAGAAGGAATTAGAAGAAGTAGGATAAAAGTAGAAGAAACAATATTTTATAATGGTTTGGGTATAAACAAACCTTACATCCACTTTTCAATTTTTCCAACTGGGATTTTCACTATCACAAAATGGTGTTTCCCAAGCTCACACTCAACTTTTATACTATATTTTTTAAGGCTCACACAGAGCCTCACAAGTGTTTTTTCAAAGGCTCACACTTAACCTATACAAGAGTTTTACAACTAGGTTAGCTCTCAAACCCACAACCACTGATGTTTAATGTTTACATCAAACAATAATAACTCATATTACAAAAATTGAATGTATAAAGGTTTAGAAACAAAATTGCAAGAGTTTTGCTTATTGAATGCTCTTCACTTGCATTCAAGTCCATTTAGTGGAGTATTTATAACAACAACCACCAAAGAGACATTACAAATAAACTATATCTAAATCTTCAAGTTGTGCTAAGCAGATCTTGCACTAAATATCTATCAAACAGGGTTTGTGGTCTTGACTAGACATTTACAGTCACGATTTCTCGTCTTATATTAAAATTGTTGAATTCACGATAGAGAATTTCATTTATATCTAATGGTTAGTCCACATGGCACACCATTGGTCTTTTAAGAAAAATAGTCATTATGTTCTTCCGAGCCAGACTAAAAGTCGCAATTGCGATTTAATTTTCTCTTGGATGCGATAGTCAATGTGAATTTTCTTCTTCGTGGCACACCCATTGGTCTTTTAATTTTCTTCTGTTTGACATAGATATGGTGCTTTGCCAAATCGCAGTCTCGATCAATGTTTTGCTCTCATGATTTTTGATCTCCTAATGGTTCTTCAAGATGCTTGGTATAGTCCGGTTAAGGAGTTGATTCCTTCTAGGCAAATGCAAAAGTTGTGGTCGTGAAGATGGACACAATTTTTGTTCCAACTTCATCACTTTCTTGGCAAGATAGCGGTCACAAATTCCAAGTTCTTGACCACGAAATAGGATGCCTTTCATAATTTTGAGACTTAGACTCGCATTCAACTTTCAATGCAAATCTATCTAAAAATCTGCAAAATCTAGATTGAAAATGATGTTAGAACATGTCAATCTTCATTGTCAAGATTAAAAGAGAGTTTTGACTTAGGTTAGACTAACTTAATCCAACAATATTCCTCCTTTTTTATTTTGACAATTTCGATTAACTTTATAAGAGATAAAGAATGCATAAATTTAAAGATGAGATGGTTAACAAAATTTAACAATAAAAACTTGTTAAATTGAAATTCAACTTGTTGAATATGCTTCCCCTCAATTTATAGTCCCCCTTAATTATCATACAAGTTCACTCTCCCCTTTTGTCAAGATAAAAAAGAGAGGATAATTGAAATTATAGGGATAAGTATAATGTTATGTAAACATGAGTATCATGAACTAGAAGGAACAAAAACTTCAACTTTTATTATAATCAAACAAATATAAAATACAAGACAAACATAAAATATTTGATTACATACTTAGGCTAAAACAAGACGAACATAAAAAAAAAAAAATATAAGCCTAAGTATAGAAAACTAAAAAGGAAGGAGATATGTCATCATCATTATCTACAACTTCTTCACCTCCTCATTCTTCTTCTTAGTCCTCTTCTTTTGGTGAGGTATCTTCCCATTCTTCAAAATCAGGAAGATGATAAGGTGTTACACCCATCTTCTCTTGATGATCCACTAAGTCACTATAATGGTAAGAAATAGGAAGAAACTTTCTTTTAAGCATCCTCATCACCTTGTCCAACTTTTTATTGACAAAAGAGAGAGGGATGGAATAAGACTTTGGTTTAGGAGATGGAATAGGCTATTTGACACATTTCTCAGTCACAAGCCTTTTCCTTTTTGAAGCATAAGAAGTCTCTTGCTTTTTATCCCCAAAAGACCTTAAGGTATAGACATATGTGTCAAGATTGATGGCTTTGCAATTGATCAAGTAGGGCAAGTCAAGGAAGATTTGGGAGGGTAGGTATTTCTTCGTGAGGAATCTCTCATTTTCCTTATCTAAGGCTCTCACAAACTTGTAAATTGTTGTGATGTGAGAAGGGAGATGAAATTGGCTTTTAAGTTTAGTACTCATGATGTACAAGGTATCTCCTTGTTTAAATAGGTTTGTTTTTGGTAAGGCAAAAGAGAAATGCTATGTCATTTTGGACAACTTTTTCATTCCCATCACCTTTACCATTGATAGAAAAATTTATGATTATGTGAAGAAGCCAATTGGTGAAGGTCTTAATATATTTGGCCAGAAGTTTTAGGGTTATGTTTGGTTTCTATAGAGATTTCTGACCAAAATTCTGAATAGATTACTTCAAGAGCAGAGATAATGAAAGGAATATTATCTCCAATTTGAAGGTTAAAAAGAGAAGAAAGTTGAAAAAAGTTATGAAATAGGGGTCCCTA
>CATIWR010141332.1:0-16639 GCA_949677035.1 Omphalea diandra
TTAAACACTTCTTCAATCACATTCAAAAAGCCCCCCCCCCCCCCCCCCCCCCCCCCCCCCCCCCCCCCAATAAACTCATCCTTGAATTTTCATACTATTGTTACATATGCCTTAATATCTCTCAATTTATACTTGTCATTCTTGGATAATGATGTTTTCTTTCCTTTTATTCATGATATAATCCATAAATAATAAAATAAGCTCCCATCAATAATCCTTCAAATTAAGATGTTTATACTTAAAATCATATTATTCTAATCTCATTATATATCACAATCATAAATATATTATCCTTTTAAGTTTAACCTCATTGCATTATATACCTTAATCATTGACATATAACTCTCATATACAAAACTTATTATAGACATTTCATAATATACTTAAAGACATTGTAGAGATATTTAGAAGCATATATAGAATATATAATAATCTTATTTTAAAGAAATGTTATGAGATTATTCCCAGTACTTTATTCCTTAGAATTCAAGGTTGTATTAATGTAATTTTAAAAGTTTTAAAGTCAAAGTGACATGAACATTTTTAATGTAATTTTAAAAGCTCTAATATCATATTATCCCCATTTACTACATTGTATCCTTATATAGCTACTTCCATCTCATCATAATCTATCAAATATCTTCAAAAATTCTCCATCAATTGCCTTAAGATCCTTAGTTTCATAAATATCCTTAAACTTTTTGTATTCTTCAATCTAGTATAAAAATACAATTTGTTAGACTAGGTTATTCAAACCTAAGTCAAAGCTCTCTTTTGATCTTGACAATATAGATTGAAAGTTTTAATGTCAATTTTAAATGTTATTTTTACAGTTTATAAGAGTTATCTTAAATGGAAGTCAAAATCTCCATCGTTTAAAAGAACAGAGGAATTTGCGGTCAGTATCTCCTAGGTCACGACCACGACACTGTTATAAGAATGGACGAAGCTAGGCTAGAAGAATTCGCAGGCGAATTCTTAGCTGCGACTCAGTTGAAGGAGCCTTGGTTAAAGTATAGAGGAATTCACAGTCCCAGTCGTGTCCAAGATACAGTGATCTCACGATCGCGACTTTTGAGAGTGGTTAGAACACAACAACTATATTTTCCAAGGTGACCAATGAAAAGTTGACACATGGACTAGCCATTAGACACAAACAGGGTTTTCAGCCACAATTGGAAATTCGCAACTACGAAAGAGCAGTAATGACCATAAAAAAGCAGTAACAATCTTGACTTTCGTCTGATAAACATTTAATGCTAAATATTCCTAGCACATCTTGGAGATTTGTTGACAGTTTTAGAGCAATGTCTTTTTGGTGGATATGGGCTATAAATACTCTACCAAATTGATGTTAATGCAAGAGAGTGCAAAAACTCGTGTAAAGTTAATTTTATACTTTAATTCTTTATTTCTTTGTATATAGTTTGTTATGAGCTTCAAACACCTTGGGTTTGGGTTTGAGAGTAAGCCCTTGTATAGAAAACTCTTTTTTATGTTTAAGAGTTAGCCTAGTTGTAAAACTCTTGTATAGGTTGAGTTTTAGCCTTAGAAAAATACTTGTAAGGTTTGAGTGTGAGCCTTGGGAAAACACTTATAAGGTTTGGTGTGAGCCTTAACACTAGGTTGAGTGTGAGCCTTACGAAAACACTTGTAAGATTTGGTGTGAGCCTAAATACTAAGTTAAGTGTGAGCTTGTAAAAATACTAGTGATTGAGTGAAACACCCAATTAGTGAATTGGGGTGTGGATGTAGGGTTGATTAACACTCTAACCACTATAAAACTCTTATGTTCATTATTCTCCTTCTCTTTCTCTAACCTTTCATATTTGTGAACTTCCTCCAAAATTAAAAGTTCAAATTTACCACCAATTCAACCCCCCCTTCTTGGTATACTAGGGCCAATAATTGGTATCAGAGCCAAGTCTCAATTCAAGCCTTAATTGTGCAAGAAAAGATCAATGGCACAAGAAGGAGTCCACTATCATCTTAATCCTCACTTTGATGGCAATGATGATGCTCTTTGGAAGCATAAAATGGAGATCTATCTTTATAGTGATCTCATCAACTTATAGGATTATATACTTGAAGAGTGGAAGCCTCCAACAAAGATGGTTGAAGGAGTAGAGGTGGCAATTGCACGAGAAGAATAGAGTGAAGCACAAAGCAAGACAAATGGGAAGAACAAGAGGGCAATGGCTATTCTCCTAAGCTCCATGTCAAGAGAAGAAATTGGAAGAATCCAATATTGTCAAACTGCACATGCCATATGGAAATCACTAGAAAACTATCATGAGGGCACAACTCTTATGAAATCAAGTAGGTTGGAGATGTATGTGACAGAGTGGGAGCTCTTCATGATGAAAGACCATGAAAGCATCACCAAAATGACAAATAGACTCTTCTTGATTATCACAAACATGAAAAAGTTTGAAAGGATTCTTACTAACTATAAGGTAAATACTAAAATCCTTAAATCTTTTCCATTAGATAAATTTGGTGTAAGAGTATACAACATTCAAGAGTCCAATCCAGAGATTGGGAAGTGCCAATCGATGCCCTCATTGATAAGCTTCTCACTTGTGAGATAACTCTCAAGAAAGATAAAGAGATGAAGAAGTTAATAGGACAAAGACACAAAGAAGAGAAGAAAGCTCTGGCCTTTAAAGGTCAGGAAGATTATTCAAGCTCAAGTGACTCAAATGAAAGTGATAACAAAGAAAAAGAGCTTGCCAAAGTATCAAGAAGGACTAAAGAGTTGATGAAAAGGAGAAGAGAAAAAAGAATCCAAAGAAAGTCATCTTCCTATCATCACAAGGAAAAGAATAAGACGTTTAAGGCTACTTAGGATGATGATTCAAGTGATGAAGAAGAAGATAAAGTAGCAAACTTTTGCTTCATGGCTCATGAGGACTTCTCTAAAAAGGTAAGTACTTCTCCACACTTTTATGATGATTATGATGCATTTGATAATAGAGATGATGAGCTTTTAGGAGCTCTCACATTGAAATATGACAAATATAAGTCACAAATGAAAACTTACAAAAAAAAAAAGTTTCAAGTTAGAGGATGAATTTAAATCCTTGAACAATCTTATAAGTGAATTGAAGATTTCAAATGAAGAACTCAAAAAATCTATTAAGAGTCTTTCAAATTCATCTTCATCCCTAACCTCCTTAAGAAAGGAAAATGACTCGTTAAAGGATGAAGTCATTGAACTTAGAAATTCTATTTCTAAGTTTCATAAGGGAAAGAAAGCTTTGGATCCACTTATTGTATCATAAAGACCTCTTTTAGTTAGACACAGTTTAGGCTTCGATGGAGCCTCCACATCCACATCATCACCTACTGCATTCATTACAACATCAAAACCTCAAACCTCAAGTGTTGAAGTCATGGGGAAGAAAAGCTCTCTAAGCACTAAATTCCCATTGCCTAAAGGTAAAAGGAAAGCATAAAATGGCTCAAGGCCTACTTCAATAAAGGCCAATCATACTTACATGTATAACAAGAAGGATGCTCACGCACATAAACATAAACAAATCTCTACTACTCTTCATCACTTATGCACTCTTCATCACTTGCATTTATGTTTTTTTATATATAAAATTTCCATACAATTTATGTTTCATCCATTAATCTTCTTATCTCATAAATTGTGATCAATTGTGCAAAATTATTTATGTTTGCTATCCAAATTTGAGTTTGTACAATTGACAAGTTTATGGTCATTCGCTCTCATATTCCCCATTCTCTCTTTTATTCCCTCAAATTCCTCTCTTTTTTATCTTGACAATGGGGGAGAGATAATTGACTAAATATACAAAGAGGAAACATACAAAAAGAGGAGATAAAATTGACAATGATCTTATTAGAATAACCAAGGGGGAGTATGGATTGAGGAAAAGCAATTTCATACTTATGATTTGAATGACTTCATAATCATTCTATGCATAATTGATTCTTTATCCTTTGTATAGTCAATCTAGATTGTCAAAATCAAAAAGAGGGAGATTGTTAGACTAGGTTATTCAAACCTAAGTCAATACTCTCTTTTGATCTTGACAATATATATTGAAAGTTCTAATATCAATTTTAAGTGTTGTTTTAATAGTTTGAAAAAGTTATCTTCAATGGAAGTCAAAATCTCCATCTTTTAGAAGAACAAAGGAATTCACTGTCGATATCCCCTAAGTTGCAACCACGACATTGCTATGAGAATGGATGAAGCTAGGCCAGAGGGATTTGCAAGCGAATTCGCAGCCGCGACTCAACTAAGGGAGCCTTAGTTAAAGTATAGAGGAACTCGCAGTCTCAATCGCGCCCAAGATACAGTGATCTCGCAACCGCGACTTTTGAGAGCAGTTAAAACACAACGACTATATTTTTCTAGGTGACTAATGGAAAGCTGACACATGGACTAGCCATTAGACGCAAATAGGGTTTTCAGCCGTAATTGGAAATTAATGACCGCAAAAGACTAGTAACGACCTCGACTTCTGCCTGACAAACATTTAATGCTAAATCTGCCTAGCACATCTTGGAGATTTATTAATAGTTTTAAAGTAACGTGATGGATGTGGGTTATAAATACTCCACCAAATTGATGTTAATGCAAGAGAAAAACTATTGATAGTGCCAAAACTCTTGCAAAGTTAATTTTCCACTTTAATTCTTTATTTTTTTTATGCATAGTTTGTGTGAGCTTCAAACACCTTGAGTTTGGGTTTGAGAGTAAGCCCTTGTATAAAAAACTCTTGTTTAGGTTTGAGAGTTACCCTAGTTGTAAAACTCTTATATAGGTTGAGTGTTAGCCTTGAGAAAACACTTGTAAGGTTTGAGTGTGAGCCTTGGGAAACCACTTATAAGGTTTGGTGTGAGCTTAAACACTAGGTTGAGTGTGAGCCTTAGGAATACACTTCTAAGGTTTGGTGTGAGCCTAAACACTAAGTTGAGTGTGAGCCTGTAAAACACTAGTGATTGAGTGAAACACCCAATTGGTGAATTGGGGAGTGGATGTAGGGTTGATTAATACGCGAACCACTATAAAACTCTTGTGTTCATTCTTCTCCTTCTCTTTCTCTAATGTTTCATATTTGTGAGCTTCCTCCCAAATCAAAAGTTCAAATTTGCCACCAATTCAACCCTCCTCTTTTTGGTGCACTAGAGACAACACAATTAATCTCAAATTATTTATAATTTACCCTAATTCTCCATCAATTAATTTATTTAATATTACTTTCCATTTATATGATCCATTTCTTAATAATAATTCTCACACAAACATCAATTTTACATTTTAGAACTTGATTTATAATTATACAAAAATTAATAAAAATCTGAAAAATCTTACTAGAATCTCCAAAATCCATAAAACTTGCACCATTATGACTAAGGTGAATAGCAACATTTTCTATCGTAAGTAGTCACTAAGCTTGTTAAGCTATTGTTAGAGTATCATAATGGTTAGAGTTTATAGTTAATAGCTACTGAAAAATCAATTAAAATCATCTTGTCGATCATCCTTTCAATAGTTTGTAGGAAGTAACAATTTATCATACAAGCTATCATTTGTCTGAAATCAGTAAAGACCAAGATTTCAATAAAACTTTGAATAGTAATTTTGTCACCTTTTGATCTCTTTTCAGGGTGAATCAGATGTTAATAGAAAGTCTTTAACGAGACAATCACCTAAAATGGAGTTATTGTTAAAGAGATATGATATTTAAATTTTCTACACTGTTTACAACCAAAATGTCATCATTTGGTGATTTCTAGCTAAGAAATGACTTGTCAGTCTATTGCATGCTATGTGTCCTCTCTCTCTCTCTCTCTGTGTCTACGGGTACAACATGAATCTCATATCCCTTATTTATTTTAGCTTGATATAATAATGATTAGCAATGGTTTAGGAATAACATTTTATATGCATCTTATAGTTATGACTCTTTATAACTATTTTTCCATATCAATTTTATGGAATTCATCTTAAAGTGTTACCATATTATGCAATGCAAGTAAATTTCATGTGAAAAAAGCTAAAAGGCAAAGGAACCTATGGTTTATTAAATCATGTATTATGAATAATGTTTAGTATATCCTAAGACTAATATTTAAGCTTTAGGTCATATACTAACATTGATATCCCTTCCAAATCAGCCAAACATGCTAAGTTACTTTCTAAATACATTTTTAGTAGCTCGTTGACAATGTCCATAATGGCTATTTTCCTCCATGATCATTGACACCCTTCCCATGATCATTAAGGTTATTTTTCTTTGTTTGCCTCTATTTTTCCTTCTTTTTCTATTCTAGCACCATTTTTGGCCTTGAAGTCCATGGTTGTCTGTATCATTGTCTTATTTATTAACATGCTCAAGTTCTCCCACCTTGAGATGTGTTTTGCCTCCACCTTTATGATAAAGGGATTAAACATTCTCCCTGTACTTTAGGCATATCTTCCTCCTTAGATGTTTTACTTTCATCTTTAATAGCATCTAAATGATCAACCATTCTCATTTGACTTATCTCAAAGCATTTCGATTAAGGTGTACTTAGTTCATATCTTTAAAAGCATCTTAAGGAGTCAATTATATCCCTATAAAAAATAAGGCATAACCTTACAACCATAAATACTCAAACACAAAGGTTGGAGCTTCTCTTGATTTTAGAATCATTCAAAACAAACCATTTACTCAAGAGGTTAAGGCTAGTGCCTTAATGACCTTAAGGGTCATATAATCAACATTCTTCCTTTTTTTTAATGATGACAATCTAAAATGCTTGATAAAATAAATCACATAAGACAAAAAAAAAAAATTTTCAATCATCAAAATTTTCTTCTCGTTTTTGCCATTATAACGAAAAGAGTCAAAAAAAAAACTTTAAAAATGGAATAAAATTTTCTCCCCTTTTTATAGGGCATCTTTTTTGCAAAATAATATGCCTATATACTAAATTTAACACCAAATTTTTAAAAAATTTAAGCATAACCTTATGCCTACAAAAAGAATATAAGATACCACTTTTTGAGAGAAAAATAATAGAAAAGGAGAAAGATACAAACGAACACAAAATTTTTGAATATTCCATTATATGTAAGCAAGATGAAATAAACATATATAATTCTCCCTAAATACATGCATATACATAAACCAAATCAAGAACATGGAGGGAGTAAATCATACATTATTGTTTTGATATCAATAGCTTTATATCACTCAACACATAAAACTCTTTATCCTTCTCTTTTTATCAATTTTCAGTCACTACTTTAACTCTCCATCTTGAGCACTTAGTAAAGGAGTTCCCAACCTGCATATGAATTTCTCTTTAGTACCAATTTCTTTTAGGGTCAATGGGTGTTAGAAATATAAACATTTAGTATAGCAAAAAGTATGTCTTATGGCCAAATCTTCCATAATAAAACCATTATTCAGAGAATGCTCTTCTAGATATTTGAATAAAGTGACTTCTTTAGAGCTTGAGACTCGAGAATAATGGGGATGTGTGCATTTATATTGAGCCTTCATCTTTTAGACTTGTAAATGCAAGAATGATTTGCTTTTAGCCCTTATGCATGTGAGTGTAATCATTTAAAGTGATATACATGTGTTCTAAATGAAATGAAAAATGGATTCTTACTTTTGAAAAGGCTTTCAAAAATTTAGGAATAGAAGCAAATGCCTTTGAATAATTAAATAATCAAATTCTAATCTATGTTTATCCTTTGAATTTCTTTGGGATCCTAAAATCAAATCAAGTTTTTATTTTCCTTTGGTTAATGAGGCAAAAAAGTCTTTTAAGCTTAAAACTTCCTTTTGAGACTCCCATTTTAAGAAGAGATGGTTTCACAAAACTTTTTTTTCATATACCAAAGCATCATTTTCTTTTCTCAAATTCTCAAATTCCTTTTTAATTCCACTGATTCTATTTTTAAAATTTTATTTCTTTTAAAAGCATGTATATAAATCATCATTGATGCCTTTTATGGTTTCCATAAGATTTTTAATAGTAAACATATCCATAAAGCTCTTGATAATCATCATCAATATCATTATCAAAAGCATTAAGGCATACCTCATTAAGAAAGCTTTCCTTAATAATCTTAAAGCATAAGTTTGCTTTTTCTCTCCTTGCCTTTCTTGGTTCATTCTTTGATTGTCTTGATTCAAAGGAGCTTGAATCATCCTAAATGGCTTTCTTCTTTTTCTTCTCTCCTTGCCTTTCTTGACTCATTCTCAGATTGTCTTGATTTAAAAGAGCTTGAGTGTTACTCCTTTTTTTTTTTTTGACTTCCTCTAATGTAAATGGTGTTTTTCTATAGAGAATTATCTCATAAATCAATAAGATTCTCCAATAGCTCATCCAAAGGCATTGTCTTCAAGTCCTATTGAGGGATGTGGCCTTGCCTCCCATTCTTTGATTGGACACCTTAAAACTTTCTTCACAAATTCTTTGTTAGTGAATATCTTTTCCAAGATCTTTATTTGTCCAATAATTTCAAAAAAGCATTGAGAAATTTTCTCCTTTGGTTTCATTAAAAAAAAAAAGTCTTATATTGAAAGATGAGGGTCAAAATCTTATTTTCCCTAATTTGTGTTGTAACATAATGTGTAATCTTTATAGTTTTCCAAATTTCTTTAGTGATTGTCATCACTCTCACCTTCTTATATACACTTATACTAAAGGCACAAAAAAGTATATGGATACCCTTATCATTGTTTATATCTTGCTTTTTTTTTATACCTTTCATTAGCATACTTCTTGATTTGAGTTCTATCTATAAGTACCATTATTGGAATCCATAACCCTCTATATTACTCTGCCTAATTCAATAGATTTTGATCTTAGAAAGTAATATATCCAACTTTTTTAATATACAGCCAACTTCATTAAAAAAACAAAGGTCTCATAACTAATTGCCTTTCAAGTCTATGCTCATTTTAGGCTATCATGGATCTTTCCTTTTGCAATTTAGCTTGAATAAGAGATAAGACTCTAATACCACATATTGAAACTTACTGAGAAGAGTAACCCAAGAAGGGGGAGTTGAATTGATTGTTTGTAAAAATAATGAAAATGAAAGGAAGAATAAAAATCAACACAACAAATTTATAGTAGTTCGACCAACAATGCCTATATCAATTCCTTTAGTCACTTTTAGGTCTTTAACTATCTTTTTAAGAATCAAATGCTACTCCCTTTTACCAGGCTTAAAGGGAACCTTAACATTTGTCTTTTTAAAGTTCAAGAGAGTAAAATCCACCTTGGTGTTTTTGCATGCAAAACACCAATCTTTACACATTATAAAGGAATAGTCCTAGGTAAGTGTCAAAGCCTTTATGATAAGTAACAAAGTATATTTAATACATATGAAAGTCTCCTCTTGCAAATTCAAAGGTTTATTATAATCTCAAAATGCTCACTCTAAAATATAAAGAATAATCCTTTATAATATTCACATGAAACTTAAGGATTCAAATTTTTTAAGTATATCAAAAGTGCTAATGAAGGTCTTTATATAGATAAAGCCTAAAAAACTAGCCAATAGGCATATGGAAGCAATATTGTTAGCTTTTGAAAATGTAATCATTATATCTTGTCAACAGTCATTACATTCTTCCTACAATTGTTGAGATTATAACTTCTCTTTCTAATAAGTATTGGTGATTACTAACAATTATTGAATTTCTTATCAACGATCATTAGATTTTTACTATGGGCAATGAATGACTTTTAAATGGGCATTGGTGTTTTTCAGTGATCATTAAGTTAGCTCAAATTCAAATGAATTACTTAAAGTGCTTCTATAAGGTTTTTTTTTTTTCTTTCAATAAGATGTTAGAATCCATCCATTATTATAGTCTCACCATGATCATTTAATATGTTTCCATGGTTGTTAAGATCCCTTTCAAATAATGTAGATGAGTTGGTATACTTTCTAAAGATTTGTTAATGACGTGTGGCCATGTTCCATGATTGTTATTTTATTTCACAATCATTGAAACCTTTCCCATGATTATTAAAGTTGTCAATCTCAATTTTTATCCACTTTTTCTTCTTTTTTTCTATTATAATCTAATATATTTTTTGGCCTTAAAGTCCATGATTGCCTTTTTAATTGGCTTGTTCATTAGCATGCTTATATTCTCCCACCTTGAAGTCATTCAAACATATCATTCACTTTAGAGGTTGAAGCAAATGGCTTAGTAAACTTGGAATCATATGTTCAAGACATATTTTAAATCATTATAGAAATTGAAATCGATAAATATCTCTCATCATTTAAAATAACAAATTTCAATTCAACTAAACAAATAAAAATAATATCTAGCCTTATTGAAAAGGATAAATTAATCATTATATATCAGCTTACAATCTTTTAAAGGAAAAAATAAAGAAGAGAAACCTAATCGTATTGAGATATAACATTTAGCACATTATTTATAGACTTTCTAAAAGGTACATTATATGTCACTATCTTCAACTGTAATGTCATCACCATAACCCACTTTAATTCATCGTCATCAATTACACCCACAATGAGATCCCTCGCCACTATCTCCTCATTCTTTAACATTGCCACCTCAACTTTATATAAATAGTGGATAAAGAGATTAAAGAAACATAGGGAATTTCTTATAAGACAAGGACATGTCATACCTAAAGAAGAATGAAGATGATGATGAAGCAACAGCAGAAGTTGAAGAATCTAAATTAAAACCTAACGATGGGATGAGAGAGAGAAAATGGTGGTAGTGATGACCATTAAGAAGAAAATAAAGATTGATAAAATTTTGGCCTTTTTATTCAGTTTTTTTTATTCATTTTCCATTTTCCCTACTTTTGTATTTTAGGGACAAACAGAGAGAGAGAGAGAGTTGAATAAGGAGTTTATGCATAAGTAATTTTGAATTGCCCACTTGACAACATAAGCACTTTATCATTAAGATTGATAGTGATTTTGATGCAACTTTAAGGCATTAATAGGAAGCATAAAGAAGGGGGCAGGACAACAACTATTTCAGTTGATAAGTTTCTTTGATTAAACTAAGCCATTGAGAAGCCATAATTAATAAAATTTTATGGTTTTGAGTTTATGAGATTTGTATAAGAGAACGAAAAAGATGAATAGGAAGAAAATATGAGTTTGGGTTGTAAGAGATAAATTTTAAATAGGCGAGGACATCATAAGAAATTAGTAGAATAACAACAAATTTTAGCGATAAACTTTTATCACTAAATAATAATAAAATGGAGACAAATTAGCAATGACAAGAGAAAAATATTTGATATTTATAATTTATTTATATTTAGTTTTGTATTCTTATTATTTGATAAATTGAGCTTATTAGTTTTTTGTGTAATTAGTAATGATTTGAAGACATATGTGTAAACTGGAATAAGAAGTATAGTTTTCGTATTTTAGCATATTCAACCTTTGGAGCTTTAAGAGATGATTTGGTGACTTTATATTTCCAGAATGAGAAAGTGGTCTTCATAACTCTTGAAGAGGACATCCTAAGCTTTCTAAAAAGGTATGGTAATCAAAATTCTGAGTTCATTTCTATATCCAAACATCACCACAAATTCTATCTAAGAAATCAGAACTAAATTTTGAGCACTAATGCATTTAGATAGGCTTATCTTAGGCTTTTGATATCCTAGTCAAGTGATTCAAAAGCCTAAAGTGAACAACTCATCTAGAGTTATAATTTTGATGATAAGTCCAAGATTAAATTTTATCTCTATCTAGTTTGAAATTAGCTTGCAAAAGTTAACACATGATTAATCTAATTGGATGAGTTTTTTAGGGTTTTTTCATATTTGGTTATAAATATGTCTTTAGTGTTATGATCTTTGGAGTACAAAATATAGAATTCCTTTAGTTATTATTGACTTCATGTAATTATAAATGGCTAATCTTCTTACTTCAATTGAAGATAACAAGTTCATATCAATTATTATATTGTGAAACACAGTCTTTCTTCATTTTATTCTATTCTTGATTTAATCATATTTATTTCTTTGTATTTAAGGTTTTATTAGTGCTTAGATAAATAACTAAGAGGCCTATTAGTTAGTTGTCTATAGTAATTAAATGTTTTATTAATCTCATAATCCATAATTGTTACGAGAATTAATAAAAAGAAAAAGCAATTAGGTGACTTGATTATGATTCTAGTTTTCAAGATTCATCCTTAGATGATTTTACTCAATTAGTTGACTTGATTATGATTCAAGCAATTAGATGACTTGATTATAATTTTAATAAAAAAAAAGAAACATAAAAACAACTGAGATGATTTTTACTTGTAAAATTGTAATTCATCCTTAGCTATTTACTCAATCTTAATGTTGTTCCTAGGTTTATAAGGATTGCTTAATGCCAAATAATTTAGGAATAAAGGCTAGTTTAAGTGTTGGCTTTGAATTAATTAGAATAGGTAGATTAAAATTTTTCTTTCTTTACTTAAATTGTCAGCCAAGTAAGACTAGTTTAAGTGTTGGCTTTGAATTAATTAGAATAGGTAGATTAGAATTTTTCTTTCTTTATTTAAATTCTCAACTAAGTAATTATTAATAGAATGGTAACTTTTGATGTCAATGATCAATATAAGGAATTAGTTGAAACAATCTATATTGAAGTCATTTGTCAACATGTTGTTTGGTTTAATTTTATTGCTTCTACTTGAAATTAATCAAACATCCTTTCGTTTATTATTGCAGTCTTGATTTCCTAAAGAAAAATCAATAATAAGTAATTAATCTCTAGGGTTCGATATGAACTTACTATTGTTATAAAATATGGTAAAATAGTTATTAATTTTGGTGAATTTGGCACTGATCAAGCATTATGAAAATCACTACAATTTAGCGATGGATTCATGCTGAAAATTAGTGATGGATAAATTTCATCACTATTCCATTGCTAAAAGTGGTGCCAAATTTTGGCGATAATTTTATTTATGAATTAGTGATAGACAATTATTCTATCTCATATTTGTTAGATTCAGTAATAGAAAAAAAAATTAGTGATTAATTTTATAATCTGTCATCGAGTCTATGTTTTCTCCTCTTTTTTTCCTTTGCCACTAATTTTAAAACTTTTTCATTTTTTTCTTTTTCATGCTTAAATACTAGTTCAACGATAAAATTGTCTTTTGCTAATGTTAAAATTTGTTCGCCGCTTTTTCCTTCTTCTGCTTACTTTTTATCCTTGTAATGACGGATATAGATTTTGTCCATCAATATATACACACACACACATTCCATTCATTATTTTCATCTATGTTATTTCTTTCTTCATCTCTCTCTCAAAATCTTGTGTTTCTTACTCTCATTAATATTTCCTCTTAATAATAATAATAATAATAATAAAACTTTCTTCTTTATTATTATTTCTTTATATTTATTCTTAATAATAATAATAATAATAATAAAGCTTTCTTCTTTATTATTATTTCTTTCTTCTTATCTCCTCATTTCCTTTTTCTTTTCTTTCTTTTCATATTGTTTTATCTATTATTGTTTCTTTCTTCTTATCTAATTTAATTTTTTTCTGTCTTTTCTTCTTTTTTTGTTATCTTTCTTTATATTTTCTTTTTTCTAAAAGGAATCTTTACATTTTATTTTCTTTATCATGTTTTGTGTTCTTATCATTCATTGTTTTTTATTTTTTTTCCTCCTTTTATTTTGATTTTCTTTACCATTCTTTCTTTTCATTTGTATTATTCCTCTTATTTTATTTTATTTTCATTCATTTTTATAAATTTTCTTTTTCTCTCTCTTCATTTTATTTTTATTATTTTTCTCTCTATTTTTTTGTACCATTATTTCTTTCTTCCTCTCTTTATTTCTTCTTTATCTCCTTTCCATTTTTCTTCTTATTATTTTCATTATCATCATCATTCTTCTTTGTTGCTATTATTATTATTATTATTATTATTATTATTATTATTATTATTATTGATGAAAATTAATTGGATATTGACATAAAAATAAAAGAAAATGACAATTAACACATCCATGGAATATAGTTATGGTTATAGCAATAAGACGTCACTCTCCTTTAAACATCAACAAAGCCACTGCCCTCCTAGTACTCCATACATGAAAAAACAAAGCCACTGCCCTCCTAGTACTCTATACATGAAAAATTAATAGCAAAGTTGATTATCTCTGAAGATAGAATAAGAAAGAATAACAATAATCGTTTTAGCTTTAGGCAAGAGAAAAGTTTAAAAACTCATTTTTTATTTTAAATACAGGCAGTTTTTGTGGAAAGGTTTTCTGCATTTGAAATCTCCTTATATAGGAGAGAAAAGCAAACATACATAGCTAACAAACTTATCTTACAGCTCATACACCACTAACTTTATTTACAGCTCATACACCACTAATTTTATTTTATAGCTCATACCACACTAACTTTCTTTTATAGATGTCTCTTATTTGTGAATAGGTTCATGTGAAGGAGAAATATTCATATTTCTGTAGTCCAAGTCATCATTGTCTGTGGACTTCTTTTTGGGAGTCTTTAATGCCTTGCGTTTCATGAAGTAATTATACACTTCATACAGGTCCTGGGAATCTGGATCAGGTATGTAATATTTTTCTATCAAGTCATTATGCAAGCATCGTGGTCTTAATGACCCACCCTATTTACTGTTGTCTCTTAAAAGACTTTGGTGGTGTATAGTTGGCAAAGTATCCCATGGAGTATATACTGCTAATGATGACCATTTTTCTTAAAGGATTACTTTATTTTGTCCACATATGTATCTTTAAAAATCCTTAAATTATTCATGATTTTCTACGGCATCAGTCCAAAAGGAGAACTAATTTTCTTTGTAGACATGGAAATAGCCCATTAGTCTTAGTAAGGTTCTAGAAGCTTCAACCAAGTAGGGTATGTGAAGTGTATAAACCACCCTCTTATGATAAGTTGTTTGTGGTTCACTGTATTGATGCTTAGCCTTAGGGTTCAATCCATCTGTCCAGAGATTGGAACCATTCCAATAAGGTAACCATATGAGGGTTTTTCCTTAAACCATTTTGGACTTTTCATTAAGTATGACTAGAAATGATAAGGATGAATTTTTTATGATTATGGTATATAACTGATAGAAATACCATAGAAATGTTAGGAATTCTTCTGGCTAGGTCCATGATCCTTTATTGGCTATTGAGAAGTCTAGAAAACTATAAGCTTTTAGGAAAGGATACTCTGGATGGAATCCAAGGATATCAAGGAATATGTAACCATATAGTTTTAATAGTAAATATGTTATGCAAATAACTATCCCATCACAATCTTGGAAATTTTTGTGTAGTAGCAAGAATATGGATTTCTAGGGGAACTCTAGTTTTTAAGTAAGGTTGTGGAGGTGTAGAGGATGAAACTAAGGATGCCATCAAGATTAGAGGAATAGTCTTTGCCAATAAATAATCTATAATCCTCATATCGATTTGTTGGACTTGTAATGAGACTTGATCTACTTTAGTCTCTATCTTTTTAAGAATCATGTTTTGCGCTTGGGCATTATTATATTTCTAATTCAATGCAGCTTTTACAAGAGTGACACTCAAAGGTTGACCTTCAAATTAGTTCATATTTGATTCTTAATGTTTGCCATTGTCCAAACTTAGGTGTCAAGTTTGCTTTGATCAAGTAAAAGTGGAAAATCATTATTAAAAAATGGTTGTTGGTACATGCATATCTGAGGTAATGGCTAAGGACAGGTAAGGAGTGATGAGATAGATAAAGGAGGACAAGATTCCTTTTTTATCCATTTGACAGCTTTTTTGTGACAAGCTAAAGGTTCTTTAAGTTCAGGTTTTGACTTTGATGTTGAGGATAAAGAGGTGTTTGTTGGTGGCAATGGTGTTTTTGGATTTGGACCATATTACACATAATAATCATATTTTCCTGATGGCTCTCTAAGTATACCAACAGATGGGTCACCATCATCGTATCTTTTCTTCATATCTTTTTCATAGCATCTCGCTTTGATCGTTTTGAATGATCATCTTCAGCACCCTTTCAATCAAAGAGACAATTTGCACATAACAAGTGTCAAAAAAAAAAAATGCTCATCCCTTTTAAAGGGATAAACATGAGTTTCATCTATCATGAAATGAACAACTGGCATGTCCTTTTTAGGCTCATAAGGCCTCATCATGAATTGAGTGGAGAAAATTGTTGAACTTGAAAAAGAGGAGGAGGAGGATGTAACAGTTATATTCATTTACATAACTCATATCATTCATGTTCAAAATACATATGCATACAGGTTTTATCCCTCATACACATACAATCCAACATGTGTTTGATGTACATATATGTATATGACACGAGGAGAGAGAGAGTTGGGATTCAGCCAATGACCTGTGGTCCATATGTCTCAATGTAAAACTCAAAGCACCAAAGTGTCCAATTCCTATTCTTTAGTATCTAAGAAAAATTTGCAATTTGGTGAGTCGCGACTTAATGAATAAACCAATAATCAAATTCTCATGGCATAATCCATAATCAAATATTATCAAGATACATTATAAGTATAACAATTGACTATGCAAGTGCAAATGCAATAGCTTTATTTTTGTCGTGACCGAGCAAGGCAAACATTGCTCC
>CATIWR010141343.1:0-11564 GCA_949677035.1 Omphalea diandra
AATCCAAAACCAATTAGGATTTGGTTTACATTCCCTAACAGAATTCTAATGTAATAAGGAAAAGACAATCCTAAACTAAATAGGAAAACTAAAGAAACATTATGATTGGTCAGCAAGATTAGACCAAGATACTTTCCTAACTAAAGAACAACTCTTCCTAAATAGAAAAGGAAAAGGAATCAGCCTAATAAAGAAATCTTAATGGCATTAGGAAATATTGCCAACTAAGGAAATCTAGCAATAATCTTTGACTTTGGGCCTTATTTCCTTGCTTACACGACTTGGGCTTCCTTTTACATGCCTTGGGCTTCTTTTTACATGCCTTGGACGAATTGGGTTGTGCTTGGATGCTCTCTACAAGTTGGGCTCTAATGTATTAAGTTAAGTGCTCCATTTGAAGAGTTTAAGCTCCCATCAGCCTTTAATTGGCTTCACACATCCTTTGCTCTTCTTGGGCTAATCAAAGTGTAATTCCTTATTACATGAATGCTCCAATTACATCCTTAAACTTCTTTAGCCTTCCCTTTACGATTGGGCTTTGAAGTTGAAATGGATCCTTTGCTTTAGCCTTGGTTGTTTGCATCACTAGCTTACTTTTTCTATGGTTAGGAAACCTTTCTTTCCTAAAGTGAACCCAAAGATTTAAATATAACTTTAACTCTACCCCTATTTGTATTTTTAGCAACTTGCTCATTCCTCTTTTTAATATTCAAACACACCTTCTCATGCAATTGCTTAACAAAATTAAATTTCTTCTTACCTTTTATATTAATTCACAAATTAGAAGGAATAGGGGATAAAACCAAAGGACTTAATGGTATAAATCCATAAACAATCTCAAAAGGGGGCAATAATGTGTAAAAGAATGCACGCTCCTATTATATGCAAATTCTATATGTCAAAAACATTCCTCCTAGGACTTCAAATTATTTTTTATCAAAACTCTCAAAAGTTGCCCTATAGTCCTATTTACAACCTCAGTTTGACCATTAGTTTATGGGAGGCATGAAGTAGAAAATAGCAACTTAGTCTCCAATATGCCCTACAATGTTTTCCAAAAGAAACTCAAAAATTTTGTATCTCTATCACTAATAATAGTTTTAGGCATACATGTAACCTCACAATCTCTTTGAAAAACAAGTTAGCTATGTTAATGGCATCATCAGTTTTGTGACATGCAATAAAATGTGCCATTTTTGAAAATCTATCAACAACCATAAAAATAGAATCATTACCACATTTTGACTTAGGTAACCCCAAAACAAAATCCATAGATATATCAATCTAAAGTGAACTTGGAATAGGTAAAGGAATATAAAGACCATGATTTAGATTTAGCTTATTTGTATGTAACACATGTGTCACACACCTTTTGAACATCAATTCATAGATTGGGCCAATAAAAGTGCCCATGCAAAATGTCTAAAGTCTTTTGAACTCCAAAGTGACCTATAAGTCCACCATTATGGGCTTCCTTAACTAGTAATTCATGTAAAGAACTCTTAGGCAAACAAAGCTTGTTATCTTTAACCAAGTAATCATCATGCCTAAAGAATCTATCAAAAGCATCATTTTTGCAATTTGCAAAGAAATCACAAAAATATGAATCACTAGCATTTAATTCTTTGATATACTCAAAACTAAGTAATTGAACATCAAGAATAGAAAGAAGAGTATACCTTCGAGATAAGGCATCGACCACTATATTTTTCTTACCTTATTTATGCCTTATGGCATATGGAAAAGAGTCGATAAATTCACTCCACTTAGCATGCCTTTTATTCAATTTCTATTGTCCTTTAAGATATTTAAGAGATTCATGATCCGTATGAATGACAAATTCCTTGGTCCAAAGATAATGTTACCATGTTTGTAAAGACCTAACCAAAACATACATCTCTTTATAATAAGTTGGATATTTCAATGAAGGTCCATTAAGTTTTTCACTAAAGTAAGCTATTGGCCTTCCTTCTTACATTAAAATATCTCTAATACATAAACCTAAGTCATTACATTCAATTTCAAAAGTATTAGCAAATTTAGCCAAAGCTAATAAAGGTGCACTAGTTAATTTAGATTTCAATAAGTCAAAAGCATATTGTTGTGTCTTCCCTCATTTAAAACCAATACTCTTTTTGATAATTTTAGTTAAAGGAGTTGCAATAGTGCTAAAATCATTTATAAACCTTCTATAAAAACTTGCTAAAGTATGAAAAGACCTTACCTCATTTACACCATATGGAATCAGCCATGCCTTGATGGCACTTACCTTTTGTTCATCAACTTCTATTCCATCTTTGCTATCAACAAAACCTTAAAAAACAAGTTTAGAAGTACATAAATAACATTTTTTAAAGTTAATGTACAACTTTTCTTTTCGCAAAACTTTAAAAACTAACCTTACATGCTCTAAATGCCCTTCTAAAGACTTAGAATAAATAAGAATGTCATCAAAACAAACAACTACAAAGTTTCCTAAGTATGCACGTAAGATATGGTTCATCAATCTCATGAAAGTGCCAGGGGCATTTGTTAGCCCAAAAGGCATAATTAACCATTCATACAGTCCATATTTAGTTTTAAAAGTTGTTTTCCATTCATCCCCTTCATGCATCCTATTTTGATGATAATCACTTTTCAAATCAATTTTAGAAAACAGGCATGCACCATGCAATTCATTTAACATGCCATCTAACCTAGGAATTGGATGCTTATACTTAATGTTTATCTTATTAATGGTCATATGATCAATACACATGCGCTGAGATCCATCATTTTTAGGTACTAATAAAATAGGAACCGCATAAGGACTCATACTTTCCCTTACCAAGCCTTTTTTCATGAGCTCTTTTACTTGCCTTTAAAGCTCCTTCATCTCCTCGAGGTTGCTTTTATAGGCTGGCCTATTTGGAATTTAAGAGGCTAAAATCAAATCAATTTGGTGCTTAATTCCTCTTAAGTGTGGCAATCTTTTAGGAACATCTTCGAAAAACAAATCTGAAAAGTTATGTAATAAGAAAACAAAACCACTAGGAAGAATATTGATTAGATCATCACTAAAAGAAAAATACATTAGTTTCACATCTTTATACAAAAGCATAACCATGGGTGTTGTGGCTAGCAAAGCTTTCCCCACATCCCTCTCTTTTGCAAATATAGCTTTTTTCACACCCTCTCCTTTTGCATGCCCCTACCTTTTTTATAGGCATACTCTCTTTGTGCTCTTTTTTCCCCTCTAATCTCATGCCCCTCAGGTTTTCTCATTACTCTCTTTTTGTTGCATTACTTTTTCTTTTCTTTTTCTTTTTCTTAGTTGAATGTGTTTTCTATCTCTTTCATTACTTTTTGGTCCTAAAAAATTTATTGAAGTGTTAAAGAATACAAAACAATATGATTGTCTTAAAAATCAAACTCATAAGTATTAGAGAACCCATCATGTTTGGCTCGCCTATCAAATTGCCATGGTCAAGCCAAAAGTTTATTGTAACATCCTCAACCCAAATCATATGCATTTTAATTATGCTATATATGAATATATGCATTGGATAAACAATTGTTTTGACATGTGAATTAGAGAAACATGATGATGACACTTGCACCATTTCCTATGGGACACTTGAACATATATGTAATGTTTGTATGGTTGCATGACAAATTTTCTTATGTTGTGTGCATGTTATAGTATCATAAATAATGGTATTTTAGAGCTTATTTAAAAGTATAAGGAACATTTAGGGATTAGAAGATGGATGAAGGTGCTTAAGGAGTGAAGAAGAGGGATTAAAAGAGGAAAAGTGAACTTCCAACCAATAGAAATGAAACACCATGATTTTGTCTTAGTGTAATAGGCTTACAAGTGTAATTTTTAACCCTTTAGGATCATAATTGAGGGGTTAGACGTGAGGTACAATAGAGGAAAGAGAGAGCTAAGGAAGAAAGAAAGAAAGGAATAAGAAGAAGAAGAAGAAGAAGAAAAAGAAGAAGAAGAAGGAGAGGAAGAAGAGTGAGCTGCCTAGGAATGAATCCTAAGGTTTTCTAATTTTGGGACATTAGTTAAGTTAATTTATCTTCTTTTAACATGAAATAAACCTCTCTTGACATGTTAATCATGCATGGTTAGTAAGAATCATGGAGCATTTGAGATAGAACTCTTAGATGGAAGTTGAAATTCAAGAGAACAACATCTGATTGTGTTGATTTTGTTGTTATAGTAGAATTTTGTACCCACAGTTTCATAACCATATAAGAGGAATTAGGGAAAATGAAAAATATGAAAGTTGTAGTTGTATGTCTCATATTAATGAATATGAAATAGTTTTGCTTGATTTTATGTGTGTGAGGAGATATGGCTCCTTTATTAGGGCTGGTTCACAACCAATTGAAATGACCTCAGTCTTTCTATTTTCTTATATTTTGATGGCCTTCTGTTATGATTTTGACGGCCTTATGTTCTGATTTTGACAAAGTTAAAAACATGAAATTTGTAGCTTTATATACCCTATAAATACCTGTAAATTAGTTTTGATTGATTTGCTATGTGGAAAGAGATATGGCTCATTGATTGGGACTGACCCCTTATCCAGATGAAACCTTACCTTTCTTTTAATTATGTTTTTCCAAGAATTTGATGGCCATAGATTCTGAATTTGATGATGGTCAAAACTTGAAAGTTGTATATTTATGTCTAATTCCTGTGAAATATGTTTTCCAAATCCAGCATGGTTGTTGAGATATTGTCCCTTCATCATGACTATTTGTCAACATGTTACAAACCTGCTCACTCTGAGATTTGGTCCTTTGTTTTGGTGACTTTATAGACTGAACTAGACAATGAGTAAAACATGAAAAATGTTCCTCTATATGATTTTTAACTGATGGTGCATTATTATTTCAACTGTATCTATACAATTTGAGATACATCAAAGAATGTAAGACCTACTCAGACTGAGATGACATTGCAACAGAGAAAAATTTAAAAATTCACCACATTTTCTGTGTGTCTGATATTGGATTGAAATTTGAATATGTTGTATCATTATGTGTCTTTGAAAAAAAAGAATCAAGTAATTTGGATGAGTATATCTAAAGTTTTTGCTATGAGAGTATAGCAAGCTCAGGCTGCCATATAAGGAAAATATGCATAAACACTAGGTCTACTTGCATGAATCATGCCATAGTTGCATAAAAAGATGAAAATCTTACTTTATCATCATGGATTGATTTGGTGTATTGAAATAGGTCCTCAAGGCATTGAAGATAATAGTGGGAATAAGTTGGGACCGTCCATGGCTTAATAAGCTTGAAGGAGGAGGTAAGTAAATAGTTAATGGTACTATACATATGATTGGTTAAATGCCATGAACATATAATCAATGGAACAAAATGTTGTTTAATGTGATGATATTGAGGAATATATTGATGAAAATATTGTTACACTCTTGATTTATTTTTTTTCATGAAACATTGATAAATTATGACTTGGGAATGAGAGTATGTGGTGATATGAGCTGCCAAAGTTATGGGTGTTGTTATTAGTCATTATATTGCTGAAATTTTGGTGGATTTATAGTTGATTTGTTGAAAGAGTAATACTTGATGTTGTTGCCAAGTAACACTATTCATAGCCTGTATGGCAATAACATTTGATAGCTTGTGTGGCAATATATCTATAGCCTGTGTGGCAATAAAATATAACAGCTTGTGTGGCAATAACATTTGATAGTCTGTGTGGCAATGATATTTATAGCCTGTGTGGCAACAATATTTATAGCTTATGTGACAACCAAAAATGAACGCCTTTGTGACAGTGATATTGATAGCCTATGTGACATTTAAGAGAAAAAAACTCTTTATTTCATGCATGGATATGATGATGAGTTATTTATATTTAAATGTTGTTATGTTATTTGAGATTGAATATCGTTATGCATTTGCTTACTGAGTATGTAAGCTCACTTCTTTTGCATTAAATTTTATTTTAGGAAGAGTAGACTAAAGATTGCATCCATTTACATTTCGAAGTTGTTGTCTAGCAGTTTAATAGAGATTGGGCCAGTATGCAGTCTATTAGTATTTTAATTTGTTTAGCCATGTATACTTTGTTGTAAATAGTTACTATGTTGCGAATAAGAGACATAGTGAAAAAAAAAAAAAGAATAATTGAAATCAGGTCTTTTAATGACAATGGATAGACTGAGAGAGTTTTAATGATTAGTAAATGGGACGTCACATATATAGCTAGCTTTCATAGGAATAACATCACAAACACCTCATTCTTATATCTACCAACAGAAAATGATATCAAAACTTACTTAATGACTTTTACTTCTCCACTATTGTATAGCCATTGTAAGTTATAAGATTTAGGATGTTTCATGATTGGTAAATTTAGCCTTTCAACAACATAGGTACTAGTTGTATTAGTACAACTACCACTATCAATAATAATAAGACATAAATGAACATTTATTCTACACTTAGAATGAAAAATATTTTCCCTTTGAATTTGATCACCCTTAACCTGCACACTTAAAGAACGCCTAGCCACAATACTATTCTTACTAGTTACCTCATTTGGATCCTCAAAATCATCATCACTAGCGTCTTCCAATGGAGTCATCTTATGGTAGGTTGCATAGCCATCATCATCATCATCATCACTTACTATCTCTCCATCATATAAAACCATGGTCATCTTATCGGGGCAATCACATGCCATGTGTCCTCTCACTTGGCACTTAAAGCAAACAATTGAACTTGGCCTTTTAAGGGGTTCAGACTTAGTAATAGAATTAGGCTTGCTCACTTCTTCATTTTTTGGTGGTTCAATCTTGGGCCTATTGTTGGGCTTGTCACCACTTTTAAACTTGTTATTCTATGAAATTGAATTGAAATTGGGCTTAGAATGCTTGTTTTTATGTTGTCTTTCCACCATGGTGATCCCCCAAAGTGTCATAGTGCTTTAGCTCAACTTCATTAGCGATTTCTCTATTGAGACCAATAAGAAAATGTGCCAAAGTTTTCTCCATAGGCTCTTCAAGTTCTGCCCTCAGCAAGGTGATTTCTAGATCTTGATAATACTTTTCGGTATTCCTATTACCTATGTCTTTGCAACTTTTTATGTATATCTCTGAGGTAATAACTAGGAACATGGCTCTCTTCATATCTACCCAAGTATAAATTGATGGATCCCCATATCTTATTCTAATACTTCTAATTTGATCCCACCATACAAGAGCATATCCCACAAATTCAACAAAGCTGATTTGACCTTTTGATCCTCATTATAGTTATGGCAATTAAAAATAAAATTTACTTTCTTTTCCCAAGATAGATAAGCTTCGGGATCATTAGAACCTCTAAAGGTAGGAATCTTCACCTTGATGCTAATGAGATTGTGATTTTGCATACTAGATCATTATGAGCCACCTTCCACAGAATCACCTTCCTCATCATCTTGAACAATCTTCCTATGTCTTGGTTGCTTATAATTAGTATGAGTGGTATTGGAATTTAAGGCTATTTGCAAGCTTTCAATCTTTTCAAGCATTACTTGGAATTGCTTCTCAATATGGGCCATTTGAGCTTATGAAGTTTTCATGAACAACTTCTAACCTAGTTCTTCTTTAGGATCTACCATGCTTAGTGAATAAAAAAAGAAAACCTGACCAACATTCCTTCACATGTTTACACTCAAAAGATAGCCCTTACACTCGTGCTTACATCAAAATAGGCTTTTATCCTCTTTTAAGATTACCGCCCTATCTTTTTACCTCTCTTAGATTCTTTCTTTAATTTCTTTAAGGACTTAAGTTACTTTATGTTGAATTTAAGCCAAAACCAAAACAAGCAAACTAATCTTAGAAAGACTTAGCAAAACAAAGGATTCAGAATTAACACGATTGGTGTAAGAAATAAATCTTTAAAAGCCTAATCAAAATTTTAAGATCAAAAAGGAATTTCGAAGCATCAAGAATGAAATTGAGTTTAAAATTAATGGGATTTTATAGCCTAAGCTTAACACCAATGAAAACTTCAAAATCAGCTACTTAGTTTGCAAACAAGTTCAATGTGATCTTTAGCTTCTTATCTTTCTTTCCTTTTTCTCTTTTTTTTTTTTTACTTTGATTTTTTTTTCAAAGCTAAAATAGAATTGTAATGAAAAGAAACACAAAGAACAACTTAACAATGCAAAGAAACTAATGATAGCCAAATTGGAGGAATTGAGTGTTAATCGCAATTTGCACTTTTCTTTCAATTTGGATGAGTTTGGTTCATCTGTAGACACACAAATAAACACAAAGAATGCTTAAGACATAAAGAAAATTGAATTGGGAGGAAAGAAACTCAAAGAAACATAATGGAGATAGGAAACTTGCTAATTTTGTAATATCTAATATTTTTGTGATTTTCTTGATGCTAATGGTCCAAAATTGGAATTAAAGACAAAATAATAATTAAATATAATAAAACAAATCAACTTGATGGGAGAAAAGAAAAAGAAAATATAATGGAACAAGATAGAACAAAAACACATAGAATTAGAGCCCTATGAAGGAGAAACAATCCAAATTGATGCAAAAATATTATGAACATAAAGAATAATGAATTTTGGAGATAACTTACTTGATTTTAAGCCTTAGCTCTGATACCAAATGATATGAACAAAGTTGGATTGATCCTTATCTATATGTTAAAGAATAGTTGCCCAAAATCTATCAAACCAAGTATTAGAGTTTTGATCTTCAAATCCTAACTAGAACTCTAGAAAACTTAGTTCTAACAACCTAAGTTATAAAGATTCAAAGTTGTGTTAACTCAAACACTAAATCAACCAAGCCAATTTAAGATTAGAATTAACAACTTTGTGAAATTATTAAGCCTTCATTCAACAATCTCACCAAGTCCACTCAAGAACTCAAGAAGAGAATTTAATCTCAAAAGCAAAATTGCTAAAAGATTGAATGAATACCCTCTTGGCTGAATATGAGGGCTACTTATAACCTTACAATGCTTAATCCAAAACTAATTAGGATTTAATTTACATTCCCTAACAGAATTCAATATTTCCTAATGTAATAAGGAAAAGACAATCTGAAACTAAATAGGAAAACTAAAGAAACATTATGATTGGTTAACAAGATTAGACCAAGATATTTTTCTAACTAAAGAACAACTAATTCTAAATAGAAAAGGAAAAGGATTCAGCTTAATGAGGAAATCCTAATGGCATTAAGAAATATTGCCAACTTAGGAAATCTTGTAAGAATCTTTGATTTTAGGCCTTTTTGCCTTGCCTACACATCTTGGGCTTCTTCTCTCATACCTTGGCCATATTGCATTGGATTTTATTGCTCTCTAATAGTTAGGCTCCATTATATTAAATTAAGTGCTCCATTTGAAGAGTTTAAGCTTCCATCATTTTTTAATTGGGTTTCACGTATCCTTTGCTCTTTTTGGACTAATCCAAGTGTAACTCCTTATTGCATGAATGCTCTAATGGCCTCTTTAAACTTATTTAGTCTTCCCATTGAGATTGGGCCATGAAGTTGAAGTGGATCCTTGATTATCTTACCTTGGCCATTTACATCAAGAAGGAATTGTCCAAGGTCTTTCAAAACTGCTACTCATATAATTCAAAATCAAAGTTTTACCCATTAAGTCTTAGAGTTGTTAAAATAAAATAATGGTGAAAGTTTGAGCGATTACTTTAAGAGATGGAAGAAGATTATTAATGAGGTTAGGACAAGACTAACAAAAAGACAGAAGGTGAAGATGATCTTCAAATGAGCATTGCCAAACATCGACATCAAAATAAAAGGAATGTTTATGAGGAATTTTAAGGACCTAAGATAAGCAAGTTTGCAAGTTGAGGAATTAGAGTCATATTTAAATAAAGGGGAAGAAATTACAAACCTCAAAGGCAAATTGAGGAGAATAAGATAGTTGATATGAATGTAGTATGACCAATAAGATATTTTACAAATTTGAGGATGAGGGACTTTAAAAGAAAGGGTTGTTGAGGCCATTACTACTTATACCATCCTCAAATCCTTTACTAAATGGGTACAATCTAATGCTTATTATGCCTTCCATCAAGAATCTGGTTATTGCATTAATAAATGTTGCATGCTGAGAAATGAGATCCAAGACCTCTTCAATTTGAAGACCATAATTCCACCCACTTTAGGGCAACCAAGCATCAGAGAAAATCCCTTTCCTAACTATTGTAATGTCCCACCTTACCAACGAAACTTCATGATAAATTTAGGGATTGTTAAAGAAGTAGTGATGGCCACTACCATCATTTATGCCATTAATTGGTAGGATAGTTCAGATGAGGAGAGTGAGGAGCTCAAAAAAAATAGATTAATATGTAGGAGGACAGTGATGAGGAAAAGGTGGAGGCACATGTCAACCATATAACTCAAAATGGAAGGTATTACCTGGATAGGGAGGGAAACAAAGAGCCTAAAATAAGTGGAACAACCTATGATGAAAAAAAAGAAAGATGAGAATATGGTCCTAAAGTAGTTAAAGAAGACACCCATACAGATTAGTGTATAAGATTTATTGATTATTTTTTAAGAGTATAAAAAGGCCATGGTTAAAGCTTTATATAGTCTTTCTATTTCTAAAGAGGCATTTCCAATAAAGGTAGTGACTTCAGTAAAAAAGCCAAATAAAGGAAAAAAATAATATTTGTTGAAGAATACTTGCCTTTTGAGGAAAGGATCATTATATGGCACTATTCATCAAAGCCAAGGTAAAGGGGAAGAAGCATACACCGTGAGTCATGGTGGATGGCAGTTTTGAAATTAATATTTACCCATAAAGCTAGTGACAAATTTTGGGATTTATATGACAAGTTTGGAGAATTTTGAAAGGTATTATTTGAGCTTATGATGATAGTAAGAGGTCGACTATAGGAATTTTTAAGATTGTGGTGAAGATAGGGATTGTATAAGCTATAGTGGAAATTACGGCCTGGGATATTTTAATGACATTTTCATTGCTTTTAGGAATACCTTGGTACCACCATCAAAGAGGAGAGCCCTCCACTCTACACCCAAAAGTGAAGATCCCATACAAAGCAGAAGTCGTCACCACTTATGTTAAAGTAAGGTAAGTGGTATCGACATTAAGCATAGTTGTAACAACCCTATCTACATTCATTGACATTCTTACATGAACATATTCATTGCATAAATAATTTATAATCACATATGAACATATGCAATGGATAAATGATTATTTAGATATGTGAATTGGATAATCACGACGATGACACTTGTGCCATTGCATTTGGGACACTTGAATATATATGTAATGTTTGTGTATCTACATGGAAAATTATCTTATGTTCTATGCATGTTATAGCATCATAAATAATGGTGTTTTAGAGCTTATTTAAAAATATAAGGAGCATATGGGGATTAGGAGATGGATGGAGGTGATGAAGGAGTGAAGAAGAGAGACTAAAATAAGAAAAGTGAAATTCCAATGAATGGAAAAGAGACACCATGGTTTTGTCTCATTAAAATAGGTTTACATATTGAAAATTT
>CATIWR010141386.1:0-41059 GCA_949677035.1 Omphalea diandra
CAAAGCAAGGTTGGCGCCTACTCAAGAAAGATAATTCGCTGACAGCTAGAGTCCTCACAGCTAGATATTTTCCTAGTTTAAATGTTTTGCAAGCTGGTGACTGTGATGTTCGATCTCCTAGCCATTTTTGGAGAAGCATTCGTAAAGCCCTCTCAGTTACATAAGGATTTAGTGTGGTTTATGGGGAATGGAAGGAATATTTCTATATGGGATCACCGATGGCTGCCAATGCCATTTTTTTTAGTGTGGTCACACCCAAGCCTGCTTCTTGTCCAACATTGATGGTTTCAGACTTGATTGTTGATGGAAGGTGGATTGAAGAGTTGGTTGTTGGAATTTTTTATGTGGGCTAATATTAATTATGGGTTTATTTTAATTGTTTATAAAATGGACTGAATAATATAGTTTATTGATTTGGGGTAAGCCTAATTAAAATGTGATCAATTGAGTTATAAGCTTGTGACACCTTTTGTGGGCCGATATGAAAGACGGTTAGTGTAGGCCTATTTTAACATAAACCTGTGATGGGTGGGCCTATTAAAATTTATTATAAATAGGCTAGGTCCCCTCTCCTGCCTTCATAACGAAAAACTCTAGTTGATACGCCCATTGTAGTCGTCTTTGAGAATGTCAATGAGAGGAAGACCTAGCTTCTATTTTCAATCGTTCTGACATATTATTCAAGTGGTTTAATTTCAGCGTTCGTAATTATTGCTCAAAACAATTTGGGATTCAACGTGAAGATAGGTACGCAATTTGTTTATATTTAATTGTTAGATTTGGTATTCTAAACTTATGTACTAGATCCTGAATCAAATTGTCACATGTGGTATCAGAGCATGGTTGTGGTACATGATTTAGAATCCTAGATGTTGTATATTGTTAACAAAAAAAAATTATTATTTTGATAACCGACTATATGGATTTCCTATATATTTGTGTGCCCCTACCGTAACGAACTACTCGCTTAGCTCGGACGGTTGGTTTGGTTGAGAGTGTGATATGAGGTCACGGGTCCGAACCTTCGTTTGCAGAATACCGTTTCTTCTTGCCAAATTTTTTTTGTTCTTCCCTCTCCCTTCTGCAATTGTTTCACAACTCAGAAAGAAACAGAAACCCTTCCTTTTATTTTCTGGGTTCCAAACCGTTGTCGCAAATAGAAAGTTCCACAGCACAGCCAGGCGAATCAAAATTGAAAGAATACAACTGAGTCCCTGTTTCCTCATCCCATAGCTTCGTCGTTTGGGCCACTCTCCCAGTAATCAACTGCATCAGATCCCTCGAAACGTCGCCGTTGTGGCCGCGGTAAGTGCCCAAGTGCTCGCCGTTGTAGGCAAACTAGACAGTGGGGGTGCGATCCTTGGCGCAACAAAACAAGAAATCGCCTTCTCTGTTGTACTTAAAAAAAAAAAAGGGGAAACCGGTGTGATTAAAGTGATTGTTGCTGTCATTGTCCCAATTTTGTGTTGATTGATTTCTTGGCACCAATACTATGGTTGATTTGTTGATTTGTGTTGATTGTTTGCTTTGATCCGTTCGGTTGGTCCCTGTCCGATTCAAGATCGGCAAATTGTGGTGTGAAACAAAAAAAAAAAAAGGGAAGGAGGAGGGGTATTGTGGGTCTCGAACCCACGACCGCGGGCCTCATAGTCCCAAACATTACTGTCTGAGCTAAGTGACTTATCCGTTATTTTCCTTGTGCGAGCAATATTTAGATAAGAAAAGCTTATATTTATGTGCTTCATAATATGTTTTAATTTTATTTCAATAATTGTTAATATATGTGCATATTAATATTTAGGAGGTTTATATATATAAGTTAATTGTCAGTTTATTATTTAGTGATATTAATTTTGTGACAAAATTAAATAAATTAGTAATAAATATTTATTTTTGCACATATATGAGAAAATAATTATGTGTTTAAAATTAAGATATATTGTGTTTGATACCTTGTGTATTTTTGAAAATATATATTTGTGTTCAGTATGTATTTTAATTGGACTATTATAAATCTTTAATTAAAAATAATTTTATGTATTGATATGAGAGTTACCGCCAAAGTGGGACATCTATTGAAATTCGTAGAGTTGTTTTTAATTTTTGCAAAGAGATAATTCCAAATTAATGTATCTAATAACATGCCCAAATGAGGTTATCAAATGCATTAATTTTCAGAGTGCTTGTTATGAAAAGAATATTCCAAATTAATGTATATAATAACCTGCTCAAAGGGGGTTATTAGATGCATTGATTTTGGGAGGGCTTGTTGAGATGAAACTATTTGTGCTTAGAGGTACATTAGTCTAGAGAATCTGTCTGCCCAAAAGGGATAGATTTTTTGAAACTAGTGTGATCTCAATTATGTGCTTCATAACTAGAAAGTCTATTGCATCTGTATGTTTTGCCCAAAGAGGAATATGTAGTGATGCCAAAATTTTCTAGATTGTGTAAATTGCAAATTTATTTTGTGTATAGCCCAATTCTAATATATGTTTTTGTTTGTTTTGTCATAAACAGTCTCTTTTAGTCTCAACAACAGTACTGCGACTGTAGAACTCTTGACTAGTACCAACTTTAAGAGGTGGAAAGATGACATTTTATTTATCTTATGAATGGGTGAGATTGATGATGCCCTTTATGAAGATGAGCCTGCTAAACCCACCCGTGAAAGCAGTGTTGATGAAAAAGAACTGCATGCCAAATGGGAGAGATCAAATCGTCTCAGTCTAATGGCCATGAGGAAAACTATTCCTGAATATCTTAGAAGTAGTTTGCCCACTGATGTTACTACCAAAGCTTTTCTTGCTGCTGAAGAAGAACTGCATGCCAAATGGGAGAGATCAAATCGTCTCAGTCTAATGGCCATGAGGAAAACTATTCCTGAATATCTTAGAAGTAGTTTGCCCACTGATGTTACTACCAAAGCTTTTCTTGCTGCTGAAGAAGATAGATACTTTCTATCCGATAAGGCTAAGACTGGGACCCTAATGAGTCAGTTAACTGGTATGAGATATAACCATAGTGGAAATGTGAGAGATTACATTTTAAATATGGTTCACCTCCAAACCAAACTTAAGGGTCTTAAACTTGAGATTTCTGGTGAATTTATTGTTCACCAAGCTTTAAACACCTTGCCTCCTGAATTCAGCCAGATTAACACCCAAAACACTACCTGGACCATTAATGACCTTATAACTAAGTGTGATGCTGAAGAAAAGAAAATCAAGAAAGAAAAGGGTGAGGTTGCTATGCTATTAACACATCCTAGGGCTGATCCTAAAAAGGATAAAGGTAAGTTTAAACCTAATTATTATGCTCCTAAAAGGAATCAGAATTTTAAATGGCATGATAAGAGTCAGACTAAGAAAGGGGGAGATTTTGGGAAAGCCCATAAAAGTAAAGTGAAATGTTTCTTTTGTCATAAAGAAGGTCATATGAGGAAAGATTGTCATCAATTCACAGCTTGGCTAAAAAAGAGAGATGAACGTATTCCTTTGGCTTACGTTTGCTTTGAATCTTATATGGTTGATGTACCACCAAATTTTTGGTGGCTTGATAGTGGTGCAACTGTTCAAGTTGCTATTACCTTGCAGGGGTTCAAAAGCAAATGAAAGCCAACTGAAAGGGAGTCCAAGCTTAGAGTTGGAAACAATTTGGAGATAGATGTTGAGCAAGTAGGAGTAGTTAGATTAGTCTTGGAATCCGAATTTTGTTTGATTTTGGAGAACACGTTTTATGTTCCATCTTTTAGGAGAAATTTGGTTTTTGTTTCTATTTTGGATAAGATTGGATATCATTTTGCTATTGGTAATAGAAAAGCCAATATGTTTTTAGATTCCAAATTGATTGGTGAATGTGTTTTGTTCCATAATTTATATACATTGTGTTTGGATGATGCGAGAGATTATGAAGCCAACGTTGTGGCCAAACGATCCTTAATTAAAGAAAAATCTTATTTATTATGGCACAAACGTTTAGGTCAGATATCTAAAGAAAGAATTGGAAGACTAGTAAAAGATAACATTCTTCCTTCTCTTGATTTTGAGGATCTAGATGTTTGTGTGGATTGTATAAGGGGTAAATTGACTAAGAATAAAAAGAAATGTGCTAAGAGAAGTTCAGATCTTCTAGAGATTATTCATACTGATATCAATGGACCTTATTCACCTACTATTTGTGGCAATAAATATTTTATTACTTTTATTGATGATTTTTCTCGTTATGGTTATTTATACTTGATATAGGAGAAATCAGATGTTATTGAGATGTTTAAAATTTTCAAAACTACGATTGAGAAACAATTGGAAAAAGTCATTAAAATTGTCAGGTCTGATCGTGGGGGTGAATATTATGATAAATATGATGAGATTGGTCAACATATGGGAGAGTTTGCCAAATATTTGCAAGAATGTGGAATAGTTGCTCAATATACCATGTCTGGTAGTCCTAAACAAAATGGTGTTGCTGAAAGGCGTAATGGTACTTTGAAAGATATGATGAGGAGCATGATGAGTAGGTCTAACTTGCTTGAATTCTTATGGGGTGAAGCTATTAAAACTACCCTTTATATTTTGAACCGTGTCCCCAGTAAATCTATACCTAAAACACCTTTCGAGTTGTGGATTGGTAGAAAACCTAGTTTGACCCATTTTCGTGTTTGGGGTAGTCCTCCTGAGGTTAGAATATATAATCCAAATGAGAAAAAGACTAACCTTAGAACTACCCGTTGTTACTTTATAGGGTACCCAACCCATTCTAAAGGATACAAGTTTTATTGTCCTACACGTGGCATAAGAATTGTAGAGTCTTTGACTGTGAAGTTTTTTGAGATAGATGTTGCTGATTTAGACATTTCTCAACTGTCTGTTCGTGGTGTATAAAATGAAATTGCAACCATTCCTTTACCTTCATCACATGAAAGGATTATAAGGGTTCCTATTCAAGTAGGTGGTGGTGGTGAGGGTGCAATTAATCTTCCTCCTCCTGTTAACAATCTTTTGAAGCCTGCTATAGCTAAACCATTACCTGTTAAAAGGTCTGTTAGGGCGAGAAGGTCAGCAATTCCAGATGATTATGTGGTCTATCTTGGTGAATGTGATTATAATATAGGTCATGTTATTGATCCTGTATCTTATGATGAGGCTGTAAATAGTGTTTATTTTGAATTTTGGATTGATGCTATGAAAGATGAGATGTCATCAATGAGTAATAACAAAGTTTGGAAACTAGTGAAACTTCCTTCTAATAATAAACTCATAGGTTGCAAATTGGTATACAAAATCAAGAAGGATTTTAAAGGAAAGGTTGAGAAGTTTAAAGCTAGATTGGTTGCTAAGGGGTTTACACAGCGTGAAGGTGTTGACTATAATTAGACTTTTTTTTCCTGTTTCTTCTAAAGATTCCTTTAGAATAAATATGGTCTTAGTTGCTTATTTTGATTTAGAATTGCATCAAATGGATGTCAAGACGACATTCTTAAATGGCGATTTGGGTGAAGAAGTTTATATGGTGCAACCGGAGGGTTTTAAAGAAAGTGGTAAAAAACACTTAGTTTGTAAACTAAAGAAATCTATTTATGATCTCAAACAAGCTTCGCGTCAATGGTATCTCAAATTTGATGAGATAGTTACTTCACTTGATTTCACAAAGAACAAGATTGATCAGTGCATTTATCATAAGATCAGTGAGAGTAAATTTATATTTCTTGTTCTTTATGTTGATGATATTTTATTGGCCAGTAATGACTTGAGGATGATTTGTGAAACTAAATAGTTACTCTCTAGGACTTTTGATATGAAAGATCTTGGAGATGCAACTTTTGTCTTGGGTATTGAGATTCGCCGTGATCGATCCCATCATTTACTAGGTCTTTCTCAAATGGCATATATTGATCGTGTTTTCAGTAGATTCAATATGCAATCTTGCAAAGGTGGTGATAATCCTGTGGTGAAAGGATATAAATTCAGTAAGGAACAGTGCCCTAAAAATGATATAGAAAGACAAACCATGATTAATATTCCTTATGCAAGTGCAGTTGGCAGCTTGATGTATGCCCAAGTGTGTACAAGGCCAGATATTGCATACATTGTCAGTGTTCTTGGTCGATATCTTTCTAATCCTGGTTGGGATCATTGGGTAGCTGCTAAGAAGGTAATGAGATACTTGCAAAAGATAAAGGATTATATGGTGGTTTATAGGCATGTGGATGATTTTGAAGTGGTGGGGTATTCAGACTCTGATTTTGCAGGCTGTCAAGATGATATGAAATCCACTTCAGGTTATATTTTTATGCTTGTTGATGGTGCTATTTCGTGGAAAAGTGTTAAACAAACACTTACAACATCTTCTACTATGCAAGCTGAGTTTGTTGCATGTTATGGTGCTAGTACACAAGCTATATGGTTAAATAATTTTATTTTTGGGTTGCTTGTGGTTGATTCTATTGGTAGACCACTTCGTATTTATTGTGATAATAATGCTACTGTATTTTTCTCTAAGAACGATAAAAGTTCGAGTGGTTCTAAGCATATGAAGATCAAATATCTTACAGTCAGAGACTTAATAAAGAAAGGAGATATTGAAAATTAGTATGTTAGTACTGATTTAATGTTAGCTGATCCTCTAACCAAAGGACTCAGACCCATAGTTTTTAAGAAACATGTTTGTGATATAAGTGTTATGGAGTCTTTTGATGTGTTTGGTTCGGTTCGTGGGAGCTTTGTGCTTGTAATTGAACATCTAAGTTAAATGATCTTGCTACATTGCTTATTCATATTTAGTTATATGAGTTGAGTATTTTGTGGTTGTTTGTTATGCACATGTACACATTATATATATAACATGTTATGAGTTGTGGTTAATATGCTTAAAACTGGTGTGATTATCTTAAGCAGAGCTGGTTGCCAATTGTGTTTCTGGAAACAAAGGCTAAGGCATTGTAATTGTATTTTCAAATGGAAATAACAGCCTTATTATGAAGCCTTGTAAATTTCTCTTGCTCGTTTAAGCATGTGTGAAAGAGAAATGTTTGGAGGGCTGACAAGAAAATAGTGTATTGATCACATGTGGACGCTATTTTCTTGCCATACTACCATATCGGAATCCAGGTCGATTAAGTTGTCAATATTTGTGACTATGAATTGGTACTATGTCAATAAGGGGCAAAACTACTGTCATGATCCGATATTGATAATTTAATGTGGACAAGATTGTGTTTGAGGTGTCATTTTATCAATAAACTATATGTTTTCTAAAATTTGTGACCAGATTTGAGTTTAAAATATTCAGTCCGAGAGTCGTTTTCAAAAATATTTTCTTAAAATATGAAAACGTTATAATTAATATTGTCCAAGCTGGAGAATGTTGAAATTTTTTATGTGGGTTAATATTAATTATGAGTTTATTTTAATTATTTATAAAACGGACTGAATAATATAGTTTATTGATTTGGGGTAACCCCAATTAAAATGTGATCAATTGAGTTATGAGTTTGTGACACCTTTTGTGGGCCGATATAGAAGACGGTCAGTGTAGGCCTATTTTAACATGAACCTATGATGAGTGGGCCGATTAAAATTTATTATAAATAGGCTAGGTCCCCTCTCTTGCCTTCATAACGAAAAATCTTAGTTGTTACGCCCATTGTAGCAGTTTTTGAGAAGGTTAAGGAGAGGAAGATCTAGCTTCCGTTTTCAACCGTTCAGATATATTATTCAAATGGTTTGATTTCAGCGTTTGTAATTATGACTCAAAACAATTTGGGATTCAATGCGAAGACAAGTACGCAATTTGTTTTCGTTTAATTGTTAGATTTGGTATTCTAAATTTATGTAATAGATCCTGAATCAAATTGTCACATTGGTTAGATCCTGTTTTTGTAGCAGGGGATGTATAACTCATCCTGACCATCCTGCTTGCAAGTACTAATCATATGGCTAGACTGGGTTGGTTTTACACAAGGAATGGTATATATACAGTTAAATCTGGTTAGTGGTTGGCTATGAGCTAGAATGAGGAGGGAGGTGCTTCGAGTTTCGTAACTATTGGGTTTTGGAAAGAGTTGTGGGCAGTATGGGTTCCTTCGAGGCAAAATTTCACTTGTTGGAAACTTGCCTCAGGTTGTCTCCCAACACTTGTGAACCTGCATTGCAAGCATGTCGACATTTCTACGCAGTGTCCTTTATGCTGTGTGGAGGAGGAAACTGATCTGCATTTGTTCAAGGAATGTGCTTTCGGACAAGCTTGTTGGGAAGAAACAGATTTAAGCCATGTATTCGATTATCTGTAGGAGTGACGTATTTGGAATGGGTCTGAGGGATGTTTCACATATTGGAAGGGAATGGTAAAGCTTTGTTTGTAGTCATTATTGATGCCATTTGGTGGCGCGCAACCGCAAGGTTTGGAATAATGAGACTTGTCATCCGCGTGTAGTAATCCAGAATACTAGGTCCTCACTTCACCAGTTCTGGAAAGTGCTGGAAAGTAAAGTTAATGGTTTATGGTCATTTAAATAGTGGTTCATCGAAAAAGACATGGCAATGCCTAAGTCTTGGTTAGTTAAAATTGAATGTGGATGTGGCTATGGATTTTCAGGGTGGGTCGAGCAATAGTTGGTGCCGTGATAAGAGCTCATGATGTTAATATTATTGCTGCAATGTCGGGTCTGGTGTCTGGGTGTGCGAGTGTGGAATATATGGAAGTGGTGGCATTACGTGAGGCGCTAAAATGAACGCTACAATATGGCTGGGTGGTGACAAAGACAAAAGTGGACAGTTTAGCTTTGGTTCAACGCTTTCAACGAGGTAGTCAAGTGTATACCCAGTATGATCTTGTAGTGATGGATGTTCAAACGTTGCTGCCAAGAAATGTACATCTAGTTCGCGTGAAAAGAGAAGCTAATCAAGTGACCCATATCCTTGCAAAGTTTGATAGTACCTCATCTCAGCAGGCTACATGATTGAATTCCATTCTTGTATATGCTATGGATGCCCATGCATATGATCTTTGTTTATTGAAAAATTAATGAAATCTTGCTTTTATTTTTTTTTTTTAAAAAAATAACTAAGGGAATGAGGAAGGCACATGTTGTTGAAAAATATGGTGCCCATGAGGAATGGTGCACTATGAACACTAGAATCTGTTAATCTATTTTTTGAGTTGATATTATGTTGGTCTATTTGGTGCATTTCTGGTAATAGGTACGTGGTACTCTATATCTTCCCTTTCTTTTGAGGCTTTATTGATTATATTTACTTCAACAAATTAAAGGAACTTTTTCTTTTGACAACTACACTTTATAGAAAAATTTCCCTTTTCGTCTTTACAACTGTGTATAACTTAAATTATGATCAAAGAAATATATTATTTTATATACTGAAGAAAAATGATACGCTTAAATTATGGTCTTGATGGTGATCTGCGCGTTTGGTGGCTGAGTATCAACTTGCTCATGCGCTAATGGGAGAACAGCCCAATAACATGATGACAAGAGGAGTCCCTCTACATCAACTAGCAGGATACTATTAAGTTAATTTGCGTTGCGGCGGTTTCTGCACAAGGAGTTTCATTGACATGAAGGCTAAGGGATTTTGACCTTTGATGATGTTGAACGATCTCAAACACTTGTTTTTAATGCATTGATTGTTTTGGTTTAATTAAAGATGAATATTAGTTATAATTAAAATTTTTACTTATTATGGTTAATGATTGTCATTTCGACATCAATTCACATATCATGAAGAATGAAATTATTTTTTTAGCAAGGTTTTGATATTGCTATAATTTTTTTCGTTTTAAAAAACAATATTTTAAAAAATTAATTTTCTGATTATTTTTAATTTATTAAAAATATTTTGAAAATAAAGAATAAAAATTATAAATCATAAAACAATGGTGGATTCACGATGGGGGATTGTAAGATTTTACAGTTGCCATTTTATGGAATAATTTGGTATGACTTATTAATGGAAGATAACAATCTTGCATTTTATGCATAATTAGCTATGTTATCGAAAGGAGTACCAAACAATCAAATAGTTATTGTTTTACTTATTATGTGCATGGAAGTTAAAGATTGTGTTAATCAAGATTTTTTTCGGCTATTTTTTGGTTAATTAAAATAGATTATTTGTTAAAGATTGTTAATTGTTTCAATCAAACAAATATATCAAGTAAAATTACTAAATTTCATTATTTTAAATGATTCGATTTGTATCAAGGTAGTGATTTAATTTGCCAATGAGAATATATGAACATTTCGTAGTATCTAAAAGTAATTGTCCTTATCTTCCTACTTTGATACTGATCATGGTAACATTTGCTGCTTTAATACTAAATTTGATGCTATTATTGTTTTGATATTACAGAATTTGAATTTCATGCAGCTTATTACTTAATTAGCTTTTATAAAACATTACGTTGATAATGTTTTAATATATAAATTATTTATGCTATCTTAATATATATATATATATATATATAATTGAGTTTATATCATTATTATTAATTTTTGGTTATACTTGGAGACTTCAGTCTTAAATTAAATTGCATAACATTCACTAGTGATATCATATGCAAATTTAAAAATGAGTTTATATCTCTGATAAAAAAAAAAAAAAAAAACTTTTGGTATAGCTATTCAGATTGAAAATTAAAATACAAAAAGGGATGAGCATTATCAATATGCTCATCAAAAGTTTAATTTTAAAAACAAACAAAATATGTTTTGATTAGATAAGGCAAAATGCTATTTTAATTTATAAAACTAGATGAGAAAAGAATAGTATAAAAACCAGAAGTACTTCTGCTACTTACCTTGCAATAATCTATGCAACCACCCCACAGTAGTTCTATATTGAAGAGAGGAAGAAAATGGGAAACATCAAGTTTCTAGTTTTATTAGCACTAATGTTCTTCTGCTCAACATTGGTACAAGTGAGCAACGGGTATGGATTTGCTGATTGCTCATGTGGACCATGTAATCCTGGTTGCAAGCCTGTGAAGAAGTATAGTAGTAGTTATGGTGGAATGAGCTGTACATGCACATGTGTTTGTGATGGAGCCACTCCAAACCCACCTCCTAAACAGGCACCACCACAAGTACCACCACCAGCTGAAGATGTCCCACCCAAGTGCCCCACATTACCCAAGCAGCCACCCCCTGCCACTCCAACCCCACAACTACCACCACCAACCCAACAACAGCCAAGAAACCCACAACTGCCACCCATCTACCAAAGGCCCAGCCAGAAACCTCCACAGAATCCACCATTTGTGGCACCTGGATATGATTGTGGTCAATTGTTGCAATATTTTGGCATTTGTATAGGTCAGTTTTTTATGGGACAAATGAACCCGCGTTGTTGCTCTGTGATTGGGTCAGTTACTAAGGAATGCACCATGGGTTTTAGCCTCTATCCACCGAGTATTGCACAATTTTGTGGGTTTCGTTACTGATTATCAGAATTTATGAATTAATATGTCTTTTGTTATTTGATTCTTTAATAAAATAATTGGAGCAATACATGTTCTCGTTGCTCCAATTAATTTCTGTTTTAAATTTCGTATTTTTCAATTAATTGACTTCCAATTTTGCCTTTAGCTTTGCTATTTTGTTTATGATTAGCATTTTTAACCTTAAATGCCATTATCACTGCAATGAATGAAAGATAATATACACTTTTGCTATGTAGAAAAAATTATAAAATAATGGTAATAACTAAATTGAATGCCCAATTCTCATCAACAAAAGAAAAATAAATGACTAAAAAAATCAATCAGAAAGAAATGCAATTATATTTAGAGTAGGAGCATCTATTTTTGATTTTTTTTCCTTTTAACAAGAAAAGAAAAGGGCAATAAGCAGTCACCACCGTTTAAACATTTCAACTTAATCAATCCTATTTTGTGAGATTAATTTATAAAAAGTTGATTTAGGTTTTTTTTTTTCCTGTTATATATATTGCATAGATATTATTTCTTTCAAAAATCTATCTCAGCCAAAGTACCAATAAAAATCTGCAAAATCCTGTCCATTCATCTATGGAAAAAAATTCCATCTGAAAACTTGATTAAATGGATGAATATGTGTTATTTGGACATTTAATTATATCATAAATAAAATTATTAAAACTATACAATTTTTCCATGTTATATCAATTACAAAGAGAGATTAAAAAATAAAAGTATTAGATTAAAAAATTATATAAAGAAAGAAAAGAGAAAAAAAGAGAAAACAATGAAAAAAGATGGTAAAAAAAGAAAAGAAATGGCCGAAAAGAAAAATGATTAAAAAAAGAAAAAATAGAAAGAAAAAAAAAAGCAGATATTTTCTTTTACAATATTATCGATTATTTTTTATTTATAAATTTAGAAGCACTAATTACAGGAGATCAAATATATAATTTATTATTTTATTTATCTGTGTTTAAATAATAAACAAATATTCAATGCATTTATTATTTAAAGACATGAACGGAAGAATTGCATTGGGATGGAATCTTTGAGGCCCTCCACCTGCATATATTTTCTTAACGGTTTTTATATTAAGCGTGTTTATTTTTCCTTTTTTTAAGACGTATTTTTAATTTTTAGTTTATAAAAATATTAAATATATATTCAATTAATATAATAATTACCGTTCAAAATAAGAAATGGTGATTAATATGTTATCTTACAACTTTGATTAAATGTTTTTTTTAATATTTTTCGTTATTAAGTTATATTTTCATAAATAAAAAGATAAAAATTTCATTAAATTTTTATATTAACGATAATATAATGTTTGTTTTTACTGAAAAAACATAGTATTTATTGTAATAATATTTTATTTAATAATAACAAAAATATTAAAAAAATTTTAATTAGTATATAATCAAGTTTTTTAGAGAATTATTTATCTAAGATAGTTTTTTTTTTCGATTATCTTGATCTTAAATTATATATTTAAGAGTATGTTATTAGCTGCAATATATATCTAATTAAAAAACAAAATTGTTGGTTCGGCAAATTTCAGAAGCACCATATTTTATCCACAGAAACTCAAAAAACGCAAGACTTGTAGAATTTTTCTCATCCACTCCCTCATGGCTCTCTTCCTAGCCACTGGCCCCGGCAGCAGTGCTGGAGGCAGAATCATCAGCACCACCTCCACCAATCACCACCATCACTTCTACCACCGTCCCCAAATCCATTTCCCATTCTCAACCAGAAAAGCTCTCCATACAATCGTCTCAGCCAAGAAGCTCTCCTCTCGAACGGGCCGCTTTGACAGCAAGAACAGGAGGAGCAGCTCCACCACCACCACTAGAGATCAGCAAGAACAGGATGACGTTGGTGGTCCAGATATCAGTGCTGGTAGTAAAGTTGAACAAGACGAAAGTAGTGGTGGTGTTAGTGTGGAGGATGATGGATATTTCTTGCCTTCACTTCCCGGAGATGAGCCTGACTTCTGGGAAGGTCCCCAGTGGGATGCTCTTGGCTTCTTTGTGGAGTATTTGTGGGCTTTTGGTGTTGTCTTCTCGGTATTCTCTTTTCCTTTCAGAATTTTCTTCCATTGCTGTTACTATTTTTCAATGAACTAGATGTTCTTCAGATATTTGGAAATTGGCATAATTGAGTTAGTTTAGCCTTCATTGATTTTTTAATAGCAAAAACTAGTAATACATAGCAGAGAAATGGTTCTGGTAAGCAGGCACGCAGACCATTGAACTACCAGTGCAATAATGTTGGGAATCCTTATTGTTGTGCTGTTTAGATTACAAAGAGTTTGTCGATGATTGTTCAGGCTGATGTTATATTTATATATACATTTGTTTTGACAGTTGATTGCATGTGGGATTGCTGTGGTCACATACAACGAAGGGGCTACGGATTTTAAGGAGACGCCTGCATACAAAGAGTCAGTGCAATCTCGGGAGCTTTTAGAAGGACCTGATGCATCAAATTCTGATGTGTTTGAATCCAATCCCACTGAGGTGGCGCCTAGCCTGGACTAATTTGCTTTAATATGGATATCAAAATCTTTAAGTCTGCGCGTTTATTAAAGTTGTTGGCAAAAACAAGTCCCATGAAAGGTTTTTGATCTCGGTTGATAAGGTAATGATGCTCTATGCTGTAACTTATCAGACATATATAGAAAATGAAATCAGGCTAAAGTTGACATGTTCAACGATTCTGGTTGTGGATGTTTCATTGACTAAATTTTAGTTTCACTAGACTCATGCAAATTGCTAGATACTTTAATTGAAAAGATAGGGTGGAAATTAAGTTGGGGATTCATATTATAGAAATTGCAAATGAATGAATATTTTATATGTTCTATCGGAAAGAAGCTACTGTGTAGCATCAAAATACATGTGGAAGTAGTAAATGTACATTAAAAACCAGTTCAGAACCACTCGTCTTTTCCCAAGTATTAGGCTATGTGAGAATACCAATATATGATAATTGATAAATAACCATCAAAAGCTACAATTATCCTATTCTAATGGTATCATAACTAAACAGAGTGAAGCCAGACTCACCCAAAGTCCCAACGGTCCTGCCTTCAACTTGATACCAGCATTTCGACTGAGCCCAATCCCATGATAACAGGTCTTGGTGCCAGTTGAACTGTTGGTGAGGCTGAAATTCTCAGAAAGAAAGCAGAGCATTATTAGGAACCTGGTTATTATATAGTATAGTTTAGAAGAACACATAAGCACATAATTAAGGTGTAATATACGTTGATACCTGGAGCAGAAGAGTCGGTGTGTCTCCTTTAGAAGTATTAGTGTGTATCCCCCCCAAGGAAAACATGAGAAGGAGAACTGGTAGGCACTTGAGGAAGTCCTTGAAGAAAACCACGAAACAAAGAAAGAATTGCACATATAAGACACTCTAATATACCATTAGATGGTGTTTAATAAGCAGATTTGGGAAATTAAAGATTACATGGATAGATGATACCTGAACAAGTAGATACGTTAACTTGGATTTGAAAACTAGAAGGCAACTGCATGGCAAGAGTGGTGTCAAGTTGGTTTTATTGAGCAAGAGGCAAAGACAGCAAGGTTACTGCAAGTAGAGTTGCTTGAGGTTATCAGCAAGATGATAGTGGTGACTGAGCTGTGCCTTGCACAAGTGGATCACATGGGCTTAGCTGTAGCAGCCGTGAGGTGCAACCAATTGTGGTTGGTTCTGGGGTAATGCGGGTGTCTTGTGAAAGGGAAATCAGGAGCCGCAGCAAAACTAGAGATGTCATGACACTGGGATATTGAAGATGAAGGGATGCCAATGTTTGCTACCTATTGGTCACTCAGTAGTCAAAGAAATGTAGGGTTAAGAAGGCGATTAAATAAGATGAAAGTGCATTTTTGAGTGAGTTGTTTCGTGCATATGGTGCATATAGTCAAATCTAAGGACTGGATCGACCTTAAACACTGAGAAGGCTTAAAGTCATCGAGTATTATGACAAGCCTAAACCCTACGTAATCATCACATCATTATTACTCACCTAAAGCATCTAAGGATCTTGTTGAAAAGTGCGAAGGCTGCTTAATAATTAACCCTTTCGTCCAATACATCAAGCTCATAGGAACTCATCCTTAGGGATTCTCATAACTTGTAAACCATCCATTCTTAACCTTATATAAAGAATAACTTAGTGGGCTCAACATTAACTTAAAAGTAAATTAGGCCATAAACCTTAATACATCCATAATATACTACTTCATTAGGAACCTCAACACAATACTAGTCTTACTAAAAATTGTGCATAATTAGATTTATTACAATTTTAATAATATATATATATATATATATTGTTAAATTACATCAAATCCTATTACATGGTCTCTAGTCTTTGCCTTGGTGCTCCTCTTGATCTTCCAAGCCTGTGGGATGGTGAGACGGTAATGAATATCTCAACTTAGCAAGTAATTACTAGTCAATATGACATATCACTACCGAATATGCAATTATGCTTGTAGAACATAATTCTATCATCTATGGCAATCACAAGGCATTTCATATATAAGCAAACATAGGTGGTCTCAGTCATCAATTTGCCTCTTAGATTTCATGGAACACCTGCTTCATTTTATGAGCCTTAACTAGAGCCTGATAAAATTCTCTACTTCAACCAATCTTACCTAGCTTTGAGGCTCAAGGATTACTCTCTACTCTAGTGAATCCTTGTCATCTTCATTTGTTATCTTTTCATGATCAATCATGTACTAGATGGCAAACCAAATCATTCTTAGAACCAACCAACACATAACATTTCAAGAACAATTAGCCTATCTACTGCACCCATATGCAAGTGAGCCAATTATTCTATTCTTCTTAATATTTTAGTTTCTTACTATTATGATGTATGAATACAATAAATAAGAGAAGTGATGGAATGCCACAAGTAGTAATTAGTTACAATTTGCTATCATTGCTCGAAAAAAGCTAAATTCTTCACTAACTTTGATCTCCTCCAAGCTCTCAATGGTCTAAAACATATAATATTAATTAGTAACCAATCAATAAAAGAAAAACCTTAAAACCCAACTGAGCCCTCGGTGTTGCAACTACCAACTTAATTTTTAGCCATATCACATGCTAACCCAGCACATTCTTAATTGTAGAATAATGAGTTAAATCTATTTGAAGTGTGAATTGAACGGATCAACCCAACCCAGCTAAATCTACAATGCATATGGGATTTTTATGCTATAAATCTACCCCACATATGCCAGAAACAAGATGGAGACATTACTTGATTCAAGAAAGTTATCTGAAATGGGTCTCTTAAGAGATTGAAGACACTTGGAAATTCTCAGAGAAAATGTGCATGTCTTAAAGGAAACTTGGTAATTTATGCAAATCTTGTGTTAATTTAGATGGATTTAGTGTTTGATTGATTATCTAAGGTGTAAAGAGCTCAAAGAAAACAAAGGATCATTTTGAGGTACAAAAGGGTGACTATTGGAGAGGAAAAAAAATCTGAAACAAATCTATATATAGAAAATCAAGATAAGTGCCAAAACGGATGATGACAATTGAAAATGAGAATCAAGTGACAAGGTATTGGCAAAGCAAAAGGAAGCTAGCAGGATGTGATACCAGCAATTGACATAAGCTGGATTATGAAACCAGCAGTGAACTTCAGAAAAAGGCATATATGATGAATAATAATGAAGAAAGTGAAAGAATTTCAATTTGAAAAGATACTTGAGCCAGTCATGCACAAGAATACACTAAGGGCTAAAAGAATGTAAGCTATGGTCATTGTCATCTCTAAGTTTGCACTGGTCCAAATTCTGAATTAAAAACATGCAAGCAATATAGGATTATCTTTCTAAGGCTTATAATCAATGAGATCAGATTACTGATTGATTGTTATTGGAGACATATATGAACACCCTCACACAGCTACATTTGTTGTTACTTGATTTGAAGTAGTACATAATAAAACTTCATTAGCTTTTGTTTAATAATGTCACCAGGCTCAGACTTTTGTCTCAAAAACATAACTTTGCATATGTTGCCTATTTTCAGGTTAGATTGCTTTAAGGAATCAAAGCAAAGATTGAACTCTGCTTAGCAACAAAATTTCCATCAATCAAACAATTCCTGCCCACATTTCATCCCACTAGAAGTAAATCATACTTACAAGACAGTTTGTCAAACACAATAATGCAAGGAATACGAGAATAATAACTTCATATGTTTATAACTCTTTTGAGATTTAATTCTTTCAAAGCAAGACATGCAGCTAACAAAATCAACCACTACTCTTAGAGTCGTCATTAATCCTCAATAAGACATAAAATGAGAGACCTATCACTATTAATCAGTAACAGAACTATTTCCTAAGCGCTTGACTAGTTAACTACTAAACACCACAAGGTTTTCAAATTTCCAAAGCTACAACAATAATGCACCAAAGAAACAACATAATAAGCATTTGTCAACAATCTAATACAAAGACATTATTTTCACTATTCAAGATCATTTCAACGCCATATCAACACATCGACAATCCAAGACCATTAACCAAATGTTCCATTTCACTTACTAAGGCAGCTTCCCAGATCGAAAAACTGCAAACTTCGACATCTCAGAGTACTTGTAATCAATCCCATTCTCCTTCAGAAACCCCTCAAGCTCTCTTTTCACTCTTTCAGGGTCATCAGTCTCACACTCCACCTCGTAACAAACCCCAAATCCATACCTAGTCTCATCCACCTCAAGCTTCAATCCTCTCCACTCATAAACTTCCCTCACATTCTCAAATCCACCCAAACAAACAAAACCCATTTCCCCCACAACCCCAAACTCATCTTTACACCTCCTCAAAAGCCTCGATTCGACCAAACTCAACTTCCCCAGGTCAGCAACGCATTCATGCCCAATCAACGGGTCGATCTCCTCCTCATCCTCCTCTACTCGGCTGACACCGTTAACTAACAAAGGTCTGGCCTTTAGGGATACAACGCAGCAGGAGTTGTTGTTAAAGAAGCGGAGGCGAAGAACAGCAAGCTGAGAGGAAAGATTGGAAGCCTTAAAAGTATGTTTGGATAAGGGGTGTCTAATAGAATGGAATGAATTAGATTAGCTTTGAAAAAAATTTTACCTTTGACTTAAAAGGAATGAAGTGAAATGAAAGGATTTAAAAGAGTTTGATAAATCATCTTAAATTTCTTTTAAACTATTAAAATGCAAAACTCTGGATTTAAAAAATTTGAATATCAAAATTATATATTTATTTTTAATTTAAAATTATAAAAAATTAATTATTTATATTTTTTATAAATAAAAATAAAATATAATTTTTAAATAATAATAATAAATTTTTATTTTAATATTAAATATTTAATAAATAAAAAAATTATATTTATATGTGAAAAGATATTTTTATCAATTTTAAATTAATTTTTTATTTTATTTCAATATAAATAAATAAAATTAATTTTAAATTATTTTTTTTTACTTTTATTATTTTAAATATAAATATAATTTAATATTTATTTTTAAATCAAATCAATTTATTCAATTTCATTAATTACTCTTTCATTTCATTATAAACACCTGGAGAGTTGAAGAAGAGGTTGTGCTGGTTGAGGGTAAAGGGGAGAGGAGGGATTTTAGGCGGAGGAAGTTGGGTGAGTCTGGCAGCCGGAATTTGAGCTCTATCTCCATAATGGGTGTGTTTTAACTTCGTTGTTATGGGGAGAGGCCGATACGGTGGGATTGTTGTTGGGTTGGGTACAGTTGAGGAGGTGGAGGAGAGAGGTAGATGTGGTGGTGGGTTTGCGGGATTGTCCGAGTGCTTCTTCGTCTTCGATTTCAGATGGTTTTTTTCACAGCATTTTGGTTGCTGGAGCTATGGTAGAGGTGTAATTTGGAATCTGAGGAAGTGTCACATTTGTTGGGGAAGTATCAATTTCTAATTGGGTTTTTGGCCTCATAAAACCAACAAGACCTGTCATTTGTTAACCATTATGAAATTAACAAATTATTAAAAAAAATCTCACTGTGATTTTCAATATATTTCAATTTATATTTTTTTATTAATAAAATATATAAATTTTAATTTTTTTATTTATTCTTCAGATTATAAATCTATTGATATTTTTAATTGATCTAATTAAATTTATAATTAACTTTTAATTTTCATTAGAATAATATTTTATTTTTTAGATTTTTAGATCTATTTTTTATCAAATAATATAAAAGATTAATTTTTCATGTTTTTACATTAATAAAAATTATGTATAATTTTAAATAATAAAAATTAATATTAACATTATTAAACATTTTTGAAAAAATGAAAATTAATCTAATGTTTTCAGTTTAAAAATTATTCGCTATTTTTCTTACTCAAGATAATATAATATTTCTTCTAATTTATCAAAATTAATATATTAATTTATTATTATTTTTATTTATTAAATACTTAATATTCAATTATTTTCTATAATTAATTAAAATAATATATTTATAAATTTCAGTATAACTAATATATAATATCACTTTTATAATCATATCTAAAAAGATTGGTTATACTAATATTCATAAATTGATACTGTTAAATTAATTATTAATAATAATTTGATATTAAATATCTTTATAAATAAAAAAATTATATTTTAAATTTAGTAAATTATAAAATATTATTATTATATTATTTGAATTAATAAAAAGTGAAAAATAACAAATTTTGATTGATTTTAATTTTTTAAATTTGTTGAAAATTTTTAAAATTATTTTTTATTGTTTCATCAACTATAAATTATTTTATTAAAAAATTTGAAAAATGGATTTTTTAAATATTTCTTAATAAAAATTAGAACTAAATAGCCTAAAAATGAAACAAGTCTATACTAGATCTAAACTATATTTAAAAATTTATATAATTAAATCATCACAAATAATTAATATTAAATATTTAACTTTTAAATATTTTAATTTTTTGATTGAAAAATTATCGAGAATTTTTTTATTGGAAAATTTTAGTTAATTTTAATTTTCTCAAGCTTCTTAAAATTAAAATTTATTATTTTAAATTATAAATTATTTTTATCAATTAAAAATATAAAAATATTGATTTTAATTTTAAAAGTAGACCTAAATAATCTGAAAATAAAAGTGCTATTAATTAGAACTGAAAGTTAAATTTTAGATTTGATTAGACCAATTAAATAGTTGAGACTCAAAATTGACTGGATGATAGATTTAACTACTACTAAAACACATGAAAAAATGTAATATAATGATATTAAATGAAATTTTTGTATAACTATTGCATTCTATTATTATTGACTACATCCCATTGCATTCTAGATTTAATTTTTGAATATTTAGTTTTTCCTTTTTTATAGTCTTTACAATATTATTATATATTACATGTGGCATAATAGAAATAGTAGGAATGAAGAAATAGAAACATGATTTGATAGTGATTATTTAGTTCTAACTTTAAAGGTAGTTGTAGTTTTATAAAATTAGGAATAGGATTATACAAAAATGACCTTTTTTTTAAAATCAACTTCTGTGATAAATTAGTATTATTTTCTAAACACAACACAGGAAAATTTTATAGATTGGCCTTCAAGTCGAAAATTTTTTAATGTATTAATATATTAATAATAGTACTAATATTAACATGCTTTGTTAATAGGTCAACCATGTTGTAATAAACGTGATTTTTTTCATCCGTTACTCTATTTTCCTTAAGCTGTAACCTCAGTAACGTATATAGAGCATCAAATCTTAATTAATTAGCAAATGTTCAAAAATTTCAGTTGATTTACCTATCAATATATACAAATCCACATGTATAGGCGATTCTTATTGCCTTGCATCTCCAACACTAATCCTCTCGTAGAAGTTGAAGATCCCAATTTTGCTAAGACAATGGCAAGCAAAGCTCAAGCAATAACTTCCCTAGTACTAGCAACATACATGACCATGTTGGTCCATCAAGCAATAGCCCAGCTTCCACCAATTCCATAAATTACAGGCCTATTTCCACCGGCCAACTAAGACATTTTGCAGTGTTGGTTTCCACTAAGTAGCATACAAGGATGCGTATGGGAAATTTACAGGTCCATCTCTATAAATTACAGGCCTATTTCCACCTGCCAACCCAAAAGACATTTTGCAGTGTTGGTTTCCACTAAATAGCATACAAGGATGCGTATGAGAAATTTACAGGTCCATCTCTAGTGGGTCAATTGGGCAATGTTGGGCCAGCTTGCTGTAAAGCCTTTGTTTCCATCAATCAAAATTTCATGCCTAAAATGTTTCCTTTATGTCCATTCTTTCCTCCAGGCTCATCCAGGATTGTGCTGCTGGAGAGAGGTAGCTACTACTGCACCTGCACCAATGGGATTGGAAGTTGCCAATGCTAATAATGCAATTGGGTTAAATTAGGTGGGCTTGGTCGTAAAATGTTTGATAAAACAATAAATTTGCAATGGGTTATTTTCCGTGATGATTGTTTGTTTTCATATTTTTGAAGGAAAAAAAAGGATAAGGTCTTCTGTTATTATGTCATTCTCATAAAATTAATTGGTCAAAATCTTTAAACGAAAGGGACAAACATTAGATACCAGTGCAAATGTTGAAGATCATCCTAATTATGAACCCATTAAGCCTTTTTTTTACGCTTTTGTTAGAAGCTCTTATCATTCTTGCATTATGTGCATAGATGGGGACATTAAGATTCCATGATAAGGACTATTCTTGAAGTATACATTATATTTTAATCATGCCGGCAGAGGAATGAAAATTTGAGGAAGAGTTCACGTAAAGATTGCATTAAAAATTCAAAAGTATGAATCATGATTTCTAACTTGTAGCAGAAGTAATCAAGTGAATACTCCATTGGAATATGCCTAAATATGATAATCTTTGGAGACATAATCTCTCGAATTTTAAATTTTAGATAATCACATATATAGAAATCACCTTGACATTATCAAACTTGAGTATAATTATCTCTTCATAAGTCATGACTTTATTTCAAATTTGAGTATGATTAGTGAAAGTGTGGTAGAATATTTGCTAGTGAGAAATAACACCAAAGATATTAGGAAGACCCTGGCTAGGGTTTTTCTAATGCATTAAGTTACAAATTCAATAACTAAAGCATGCTTTCCCTTTTTGGTCAAAAGTAAGAGGCATTAATTAACCTTAAGAAGAAATAGGACAGCCTGATTCTATAAAGTAGAGCTAATTTCCTTGTGTTAAGGGATTAAAAATGGAAAGTGGGTAACAGCAAACAAACTAAATAAAATGTGTTAGGTTTTGGTTTTGGATTAAACTAAATTTCAACAAACAGAAACTTTTCCCTTATCTAACTTTGAATGAATTAGTGGATTAGGTCTAGTCCTAGTTTTCTATGCTCTTCAGGGTACTACAACTGCACCTTATCCCTATCAAACTATAATCGAGTTGATGCTTCTGCTTCCTGCCTAAACTAATCAGTTAGAGGACTCCAATGGACCCAACTATGAAAATGATATATATATATAAACCTTTGTTTAAACTCAAACTAGTAGGATCCAATAGTCATTTGCCACATGGGTACTATTGATATGACAGCTTTGTAGCTCCATTTCTACTCAAAAAAAGATAGGGGCTGTGGATTGATGGTTGTTGGGACGGAGGCAGTTAGTTTACGGTGGAGCTTAGTATCCAAATCTAATAGATTGCTAATTAACCAAAATACGTTGCCTGGCTTTATATTATGTAATAATCTTTCCATTTGTGCATGTCTTGACTTTTGACACTTACGTTTTTGTTTGGCCAAGCTATTAACGCTAAATAATATTTGCATGTGAATTTCAAAGGTATGTGGTCTGCAGTATAGACCTGCTCTGCTTAACATGTGGTGGGTTGCCCATACTTAATCCGGTCTAAATATTCCAACCCTTTGACTTCCATGTCGCACGGTTATTTGTGTAAATATTCCAATACTTAAGGGTTTGTTTGATTTAAACCCCACCCCCAAAAAAAATAAAAAAAATAAATTCAGAGTACAAAACGAAATTGGTTTTTGTCGATTGCCATTAGTACATAAATATTCCAAAAAGTAAGAGAGAAGAATTTAAAAAAGAAAAAGGAAAGAACCATCATTCATACTTATGAAGCAAAGTTTGTCTTATTAAAAGAAAAAAAAAATGTTTAATGAAATTATAACTGTGGAGTATTTCTATTATTTAATATATTAAACAGAATTTTTTATCCCATAAATTAATTGATTTTGAAATTAAATACTTAGTAAAATATTATTAAATACATATAAAAATAATGATTTAAAATATAAATAAATAAAAATATTAAATATTTTCATTTTAATTTTAATGTGACTAAAAATTAATTCTACCTGTAGTTAAAATATTTATGTTATCGTTGGCAAAAATTTTTAAATAGGAACTTATTCAAATGGTTCGTAATACAACTCATTATTACGTATTTTCTCACATTGTTTATCAAACATGTTTATTGAACAATTTAAGTGAAAATCCGCCAATCAACTTAACAAAACATTCTTGATAGTTCAATAATAACTTAGAAAGATAGGGTTTATGTGCAGATGCAAAATTTATTTGCGTTACCCAATTATTCTTGAAATCACAGTGTTCCTAACTCCAACCTTTCCCAATCGGTAACTCTTGTTTTAAAATAATTTTTTTAAAAAAATGGGTTGTCCTTAAACAAAACCTTGCATTATATTTAATATTGGCAAAGTATCGTATACATCCATGAATTTATCTCCTAATGACGATCAAAGATAAAATAAACTTTTTCATTAAATTTACTTATAAATTTACATTTTTTTTATCAAATTTATTCTTAAATAATACTTTTACACACAATTATATTTTTATTTAGTCTATTTATTTTTATATTTACTACAATTGAATGAACAAATAAAATTATTATTCCACGAAAACATCATTGTGTCAAAATAAAATTGTACTTTTGATATTTTGAGACTTAAAAATTTTTGAAATATAGGAAAAATTATATTTTTATTGAAACATATCTAAATTTAGTTCTCTTAAATACATTTTTTTATCATATAATTTTGTCTATTCATCTACTGATATAAATATAGAAAAAATAAGTTAAACATGAATATAATAGTGTGTAAAAATATTACTTAGAGGTAAATTTAATAAAAAAATATAAGTTCAAAAGTAAATTTGATAAAAAATTTATTTTATTTTTTATTGTCAGTTAGAGAAAATAAGTTTAAGAAGGATGTATTTGATAGTTTAACCATCCAATATTCTAACCCGCAAGCAAGCTTCCAGATACCGAAACGAAACAGAAACTCTCAAAATCGATATTTTTTCACCTTAAAGCTGCCCACACTTGCTAATTATGCACCACGCACATAGTGTCTTAAATGTGTTGTTTCTTCTATATTTACTCACACTTCTAATTTGTAAATACTACAAAGTTCAATTCTTTATCCATTTCTCTTATTATATTCTGTGTGGGCCTGTGCTCTCAGCTAGCAACCCACCTCTGCAATTTGATGGCTGGCCACCTTACCCATTTATAGAGAAAGTTTAGATCTTCAACTCAATAGTTCTTTTCTCTTTTCTCCGGAGATGGGTTTTCAGATTTGGCTAAAAGGGTTGTGTTTTGTGGTGTGCATCTTTAGTTACAGATTGGTTTTCCTGAGTTCGCAAACTGTTGCAGCTGCAGATGGTAGTGTGGAAGAAGGGACTGTTTTTATAGATGGGAAAATTGTCATTGGAAAGATTGATAACGATTTCGTTTGTGCTACTTTGGATTGGTGGCCTCCTGAGAAATGTGATTATGGGGCATGCAGCTGGGACCATGCTTCTCTCATTAAGCTGGTTTGTTCGGCTGCATTTCTGCTTTTAATGCTGTTTCTTAAATTATCTAATTAGATAATAGCTGGGATTTTTTTTTTTTTAACTTTCATTTTATGTTCCCTTCAATAATGTTTCTTCTTGTGTTTAGATATGGACAATGTTGATTAGATGTGCATTGCCTTCTGAAATTTATTTCATTTTCCTTAATGCAGGATATTAACAATAATATTTTATTAAATGCCGTAAAGGGTAAGGGTACCTTAAATCTATGCATTTTCTTTAATATTTCTTCTAGCTAGCATTGTTTCTGATCATTTATCGATTGGAGCTGAAATTAATTTTTGTGGCCAATGGTTCAGCTTTTTCACCACTGAAGATCAGATTGGGGGGCACTTTGCAAGATAAGGTCATATATGACACTGAAGATAATAAAGAACCCTGTAGGCAATTTGTTAGAAATACCACTGAGATGTTTGGTTTCACTCAGGGTTGCTTGCCCATGTATAGATGGGATGAATTAAATGCATTTTTCAAGAAATCAGGGTAACGAGACAACAATCTTTTCACTGTTGTTTTTCATTTTTCACATTCGTAGGAGTCGAACCACTTATTCTTCACTCTGTTTTAACTCAGAGCTAAAATTATATTTGGATTAAATGCTCTGGCCGGGCGATCTATTCAATCTGATGGTTCTGCAGTAGGAGCTTGGAACTACATCAATGCTGAATCATTTATTAGGTATACTGTCAAAAAGAACTATTCTATTCATGGTTGGGAGCTTGGTAAGAACACTCTTCATTTGTTGTTATTTCCTTTTTGTAATTCATTTACCAAGACCACCAACAAGTTTTATTTGTTGGTCAGGAAATGAATTAAGTGGCAGCGGAGTTGGAACAAGGATAGCAGCGGATCAATATGCTTCTGACACCATCGCCTTGTATAATTTAGTGCAAAATATTTATAGTGGTATCCAACCTAAGCCTCTAGTCCTAGCACCAGGAGGATTCTTTGACGCAAATTGGTTCGAAGAGTTTGCAGATAAAACAGGAAATTATGTAGATGTGATCACCCATCATATATACAATCTCGGTCCAGGTATCTTTAGTTAACGAGACCGAGTAGTTTTATGTGGTTTGACAACTCAATTAATCAGTCTAATTTGACAGATTTATGTTCCTTTTTCCCCTCTTAATATAGGAGTTGATCAGCATCTTGTCGAAAAGATTCTTAATCCATCCTATCTTGATGCTGAGGTCAATATCTTCAGTGGCCTCCAAAATACACTCAAGAGCTCTGCAACGTCAGCGACTGCATGGGTTGGTGAGGCAGGAGGGGCCTACAACAGTGGCCATAACCTTGTTTCCAATGCTTTCGTTTATAGTCTCTGGTACACTTGATCAAGTTTATACTGCAGTTTTTGGTTAGTTGGATAAAATTAATTTAAAAAATCCTCCGCTTTCTACTCCTAAATCAAGTCAACTAATGTTGCACAGGTACCTGGATCAGCTCGGTATGGCATCAGCTTATGATACAAAAACATACTGCAGACAGTCATTGATTGGTGGAAATTATGGTTTGCTCAACACAACTACATTCTTACCAAATCCAGACTACTACAGGTAATCTAATATTCTGGCTAATTTATTCAAAGGTTTAATCCAAAAAATATGAAATAATCCTTAAACAAAGAGATGTTGGGCAAATTCTGAAAATGATTAGACACTAGGATAGGGAAGTGCAGTGGATCATCTTTTTTGTCATGACTAGAATTCTTTTTAAACTCTGTAGTTGAATGATTCAAGTAGTTATCATATTAAAACCCAGAACAATAATCATGCTTAACAGAAGACATTGCTTCACCACTAGTGAGAGAACATGAAACCAAGCTTGAATCTTTTGATTCCCACATTGAAACATCAGAAATAGTCTGAGTTTTCTAAGATCAGACTCTCAATGGTGTATACTTTACTCTCTTCACTACAGTGCTCTTCTTTGGCATCGGTTGATGGGAAGAAATGTTTTGTCGACTAACTTCTCTGGGACGAAAAATATACGTGCTTATGCTCACTGTGGAAAAGAATCTGTAAGTTAAACATGCTGCAATTATCAACAAGTAGGCAGTAAAAACATTTCCTGATCTAATTAAATTTATGATCTTGCAGGAGGGAGTCACCTTACTGCTAATCAACCTAGACAATAGCACAACTGTGCAAGTCAATGTGACATTTAACAATACGGCAACATTGCATCAGAAACACAAGCATCACAGATCCTACAGATCTCACAGGTCTCATAAAACAAGGATGATTCAGCTGCCTCAAGGTTCTGCAAGTGGCACAAGAGAGGAATACCATCTAACAGCTAAGGATGGAAATTTACACAGCCAAACCATGCTACTTAATGGGAACATTTTAACTGTAAATTCATCTGGAGACATACCAATCTTGGAGCCTCAACATGTAAATTCATCAAAGCCAATAATAGTTGCGCCTTTCTCTGTTGTATTTGCTCATTTGCCATGTGTTGTGCTTGCTTGCAGGTAGGCAGGTAGCATTAGGTGGAACCGAAATTGGTTCCTTATAATGATTGATCAAATAAGAGATAGAATACAAAAAAATGTTTTTTCTTTCTTGGTGAAGAATACAATATAAGCAATTATTCAAACAAATCATAATTGACAATTTTTTTTGCGCAAATATGTAATTAATTAATTTATTTATTTATATTGTAGCCCATAGTCAAGGCTATAAACTGAAGAGTACCTCACATGGTATGCCTTTTAAGCCCTATTATATCTAAGGATGACCTGAGCATCTGTGAACTTCACTTGATTTGAACTCAATTTAATTAAATATGATATATATTTTTATTTTCTAATAATTAATTACTTAAAATTTTGATATATTGTATTAATATATTAAGTAAAAATATGATTATATGTTAATATATATATATATATATATATATATATATATATATATATATATATATATATTAAAAATTATCGAGAAATAAGTAAAAACTAAAAAAAAAAATTGGGTTGAAAAAAATTATTTTATCCGATTATATACCTGACCCGAAGTGAATTGGGATACAGGTTTTTTTTTTTTTTTTTGGAAGTCTGATCGGGTTTGAATGTTGCTAAACCCAGCTCAAAACGGATCATAGTGATCTCCAATTATATTCATAATAAAAATGCAATTGAGTCAAATCTAACAGTTTAAGTTGAAGCCCTCTTTAATTGCAACGCTCAGGCAATTTAGGTTCATTCTTGAAACTCTGAAGATTACATACAGTAAAATTGACCAAATCAACGTCTGAAAGTTGAATGCGTTTGCACGCCCACATTTAAAGAAAATATGAATGCAAGTTAGAAAAATTATAGCCCATTTTACTGACTAATTGTTGTTAGCTTTATACTAATTTTTATTTTTCTTGTTTATATCTACAAATGAGAAGCCTTAGCACAAGGACTAGTTGCTTTTTTAAGCACTCTATGCATCGGTGTTTTTCCGCTAAACCCACTCCATAGATCAATTCCAACATGTAGTGAAAAACTTAACAACAAATTCTCAATTTCCAAAATGATACTTCATGCTCAAGAATTTGGATACGAGATGGAAGTGTAATTCCAACATATGTTGTTTTTCTTTCTTCAAGTGTACAATACCTTTTCTTCTTGGAAAAATAATCATACAAGACAAGGTTGATATCATGTTTTTAATATATGTATTTTGGTGGCCAACTAGTGACCAATTTATCAACCTACAAAATATGCTATCTATCAAATTACAGATGGAATCATATGTAATGGGCTTCCTTTTTTTTTTTTTTTTTGGGTTTAACTTTTTCGAGAGTTTGTTGTGGGTGGTAGATATACAAAAAGAAGCCTAGTTAGTGATGCATGTGGTCAATTTCCACCAAACACAGTGGACGAAGTCAAAATTATTAACACCTTGAGTGCTGCATTCTCCATTTGATTGCTCAGAAAATAAAACAAAGCTAAACTCAGGATCCAAGTCAATCTGTGTTGGAAAAGTTTTGAGGCTTACTGCTTGCAAATGCCAACCATACTATTGTACCAGTCAAATAGAAGAAGATTGAAGGAGCAAACAATGACAACTACATGAAACCAATGAGGAAGAAGAATTAATATTTAGGGCAAAAGTGAATAATAGGATTGCTGATAAAAAAAATTGAATTCAAGATGTAGGTATCGAAGCAACTTACACTCCATGAATGGGTTGTATCAAGAAGATAACCAGTCAAAGCAACACCAACAACACCAGGTATTGCTCCAACAGTGTTTGTAATACCCTGAGTTCCAAAAAAAAAAAATCAAGAAAAAAACTTTCTTTGTGTACTCTGCATGAAGATAGTTTTCTTTAAGGATTCAAGTGAAAGCTTTGACTTTGTGACAATCATTCGCAGAGTTGATTTGTCCTGGATTTGAAATTAATACAGCTTGGACCTAGAGCTAAAACTAGAAAACCTGAAACTGGAATCTTTCATGTAAAATGCAATAGAGTATCAACAATTGCTAGCCATCTGCGCAGCAGCCAATTGCAACCTCTAAATCAAACAGGCATTTAATCCTATACATGTTATCAGCTGGAAAAAAAAAAATGATAAAACTCAGGAGTCAAACACTAAAAACTCTCTCTCCCTCTCTCTCTCTCTCCCTCTTTTATTTTCTCTAGGACCAGAAACCATGGCATAACTGATGCATGTACAGGATTTCTACTTTGAGTTGATGGGAGGTGGAATAGTGCTGAAGAGCATGTAAACAACAACACGAGTTTTTAACAATCAATCTTTATAAAGTGCTAACTAGAAAACTGCAGCCTGTGCCATAAGAACGTAGAGAAGCTTACATACCAACAATATACTTGCATATTCAGGAGATATATCTTGATGTGTACAATATAAACCTGCAAAGAAAAGAGGAATAAAATTAATTCGAAGTAAACCGACAAAATAAGTAGGACAAATCAATCCTTTAGAGTTTTCTACTAGAAGAATGTGGTTGAGTACCAGACAAGGCAAAGCTTGAGAGGGCCAAGCCACCAGTTAGAATCCCCACAATCTCCCACGGAGGCAGACCTAGATCTACAGAGGAGAGAGTCATGCAAATGGCAGGAGACAAAAATGCAACTGTTTGGCAAATCTTTCGCACCTACAAGAAAATATCAGAAAAGTCAAAAGAAAAATGGACACAAATAGAGAGTGATGTTTTTCAGTTATGACCAAGTTCCAAAAGCCTGTACAACTGATTTTGTGTGTCAGATAGGTATATATAAGAATATGATCATAGGCATACACAACCAATTTTCAGTTGCTTTCCATACCTTAGTGGTTTCAACTCCCTTTGCAATTAAGTTGTCAGCAAACTGTCCAGCGATGCTAGTCACAAATATTGAAGCTAAAGGAGGAAGAATGGATACCTGAAATGGTTGACAGATATTTCATATGAATATAACCCTTACAAATGAATCAACAGAATTAAACAATTAATATACTCTCAGTTCTGTCATGTTCAGACATATACTGAGGAACAACATTTTGGAATTATGGGCATGATTATCACATGTGACAATAGCACAACAATTGAAAGTCACCAAGGAAATAGCTAAACAAATTTGCCCCAATAATTTAGGATAAACAAAAAATACATCGTGCCAAAAATAAAATAAAATTTTTCCAGACCTCAACACTATCGATATAATAAATTAAGTAAATGAACCAAGAAAGAGACTGACACCCTCTCAAATGGTGAAATTCATCTTCGTCATTCTGGATGGTAAAGCATGCCAACAATTTCAAGTTTCTATCCTTCGTAAGCTAATAATTGCTCAAAATTGTGTTTTGAGCAGAACACATTATTCTCCTAAGATAGTATGTTATCTTTTTTACATTTTTGACATCAACAAATATATCCATATGGACAACTGAATATACATATCTCAATTACATAATATATAGAAAGCTAATACCAACAAGTATATGATGTTGAACCATGGTTCTTGCACATTAAGGGCACTGTCCTAGTCTGTTTTGAGACCATGGTTCAAATATAATGCATGTCAAACATTAAGCAAAATATTCTTTCTGATATGTGCAACCAAGGGATCTGAAATGAAAAAGACAAATGATATATCTTTTAGACTTACCCATGCAGCTTCTGTCAAATTTAGATTCAGCTCCTCACTGCATGACATGTCAATTGAATAATAAGTGTCTATGAGACTACAAGACTATAATAAGGAAAATGAAGCATACATACTTTATATTACAGATGATTTGCAAGTAATTTCATAATTAGAGGGGTGAAAAGAAAATATTCACAACCTAATCATTTCACAAAACACAGCTTTACATTAATATTTTGGGCAAGTGCTGATATCAACTTGAGGATAGCTGCTTTAGACTTTAAAGTGCTCTTGCAGACTTACCTAAAATAGGAGGGTAGCCAAGATAGACAAGTAAAGTGACCCCAGCTTCCACAAAAATGGGCATATATCATTGCCCACACAGCTTGACTCCGGAAAAAGGCATTCCATGGTACACCCTGTCCTAACAAAGCCAGCAAGAAATATGAGGGAAATGCTTGAAATGAACTTTAAAATTGCCTTCCAAGAACATGAAAATAAATATCACATGCAGTCAGCAAAAACTCAAACTGATAAAAACCTTGGATATTTGAATTTATCCAAGAAAAATCAAGAGTGTGAGAACAACTAACAGTTCTATACATGTTTCTGAGCATTTGTCATGATTAAAAATTGAAATGTAAGTGAAGAGTTTAAACTGTACTTTTTCCCTATTGCTAGTGAAGTTTAGGGTAACTGTTGTACTTTTTCACTAAGCTCCTAGAGTTTAAACTGTACTTTTTCACTAAGCTCTAATTTGGGGTAACTGTTGTCTCATCATTCAACCTTAAAGTCATTCTACTTGGCCAACCATATGTCATGCATGTGACTGAAAGCATCAGGCTAGTCAAGTGGTTCTGCATAAAAGCGAATAACTGTTTCTAATTAAGATAATGTCTGGCTCAGATATGATGCAACTGCAAGTCCTTCAAGGTGTTTTTTTTTTTTTTAAATTTCTTGTGCTTTCTCTAGGAGTGGGAGTCTCAAAAAAGCCATTCATCTCAATCAATTGGACATCCATCTATTCTTGGATTGAGCAGCAAGACAAAAATGAGAATTCCATAATAGATTATAATTATGCAATTCATTAAGAGAATTTGAAGAGGCATGTGACTTAAAGTTATGTAGAAGCTTTATGATGTCAGCTTTTGTTAGCATGTGTGTTGCTCCCCCTTATCATACTGCAACACTCATACAAGCCCAACAAGGGATTCGATTCAGTGAAGGAAAAATTTTCATGATATTCCGACTATATGTTGATAGATGAAATTTTGTATGTTTTTAAGAACTTCAGCTGAAGCAAAGTGCTCTTTGATGACAAAACTAGAACTATATATACATATGTAAATAAAGTTATAAAAAATTATGGAGATCATACAAGTGGACAAAAGAGACCTCATCAAAAGAGCAAAAAGATGAAATCAACAAGGAAAATATAACTAAAAAAGTAAGGATGTTATCCAACTTGAAAAGATTTGGGACAGGAAAAAAGAAGTTAGTTCCGATGTACAAGCTGATGCGGGTAATCAGTGGAAAAGCCTCAAGACAACTGCTTCAAATGATGGTTGTTATAATGGATTCTGTGGGTTTCTTCGTTGTTGCATTAGTAATGTTAGGGATGGTTATTATCAGTAGAATAACAGCCATAATGCCTGTTACCTGTATAAAAGGGTAGATTCTTTTTCTGCCAGATCCAGTCACCATTGCTCCCATCTACCCTTACTTTTCCAGACATCATTTTCACTCTTTCTTCAACTTAAATCCTTAGAAATTCTTAATGCAAACAATTTTGGATTAATTTATCAAAGTAAAAAATCAAGTAAAGCGGACGTATAATTAGGGACCAAATTCTCAAACTTAAAGCCAAAGACTCAAGACACTCCCAGACACTCCTCAAATCTTCAAATGTCCTTGAAAAATCTAAGAAACAGATTGCAAATGCATGATTTGGGCAATAGCACAACATCCCTTTCAAATTGGATAAATAACCAAATCACATGTCTGATTATCATTGCTTTATAGTGCGCTATTCCAAGCAATGATAGAATTATCATTTCCTACGCCAAGAGTCAACACTCCAACAAAGAAATGGCTTTCATAAGCTGGAAAATCACAATGTTTGCCATCACCATAATCTATTTTTCAGTTACAAAGACACCACTAATACCCAACTCGGACCAAACCATACTTAACTCAGGTGCTACATGCCCAAAATAAGATCTGGCTGATTGGAGGTGCTCTAAATGCTATTAACACTCACCCTTGGGCTAAGGGCTGAATGAATGAATAAATCAGTCATCACATTTTCACTCTTTAAGAATCTAAAATAATAATGAGAAAAGATGGAATAGATCAAGGCGTCATACCTTCAGTGAATCACCCAATTCCGCAAGAGAAGTATTCCATGATTTTTCCAAATAGATGGACTGGGGCCCTGTTACGTACATTAAGAAATGATATATCTCACATAAACACATGGTGGGAAGTTAAGGAAAAAGAAAGCACTTTCTGTAACCAGTAATTTGTTTAGTTGGGGGAAAAAATACAATATTAGAGACAGACATGTATTCCTTGATTCTTATCTGCATTCTTATTTATCATCCCAAGAAGGAAATAAACACAACATTCTGTATTTGTTGATTCTTAGAGTGCCTCTCCAATGTTACCATTTCAAAGGAAAGACAGAAAAAAAAGATAAATCTAGAAACTAGAGAAGTGCAAGTCACAGAAAAAAAAAATGCAGCATTCACATGGACTAACCAAAGCAAGTTCCTCTAGAAATACAGTGGTAACCATAACACATTATCATGATACAAAATTGGTCTTGACAAGTCAAAACATATATGACAACTGGGGGGGAAAGGTAGCTTTCTTCTTCAAATAAACAATAATGCAGGAAAACAGCTGGTTAAGGACTCACTTGGTGGGGGTATAGCAGCAAGTGAAGCTTGATCCTCTTTAAGAAGCTGAAATGTTGAAAACCTTCACAGTTTTGGTGGTGCCAAAAGTATAAAGTTGAACTCAGTCAGCTCTTCACATTAGCAACATAAATAGAAAAAATGAACAAATGAATGAATTAAATAAGATCAACCAACGAAAGCATTATATTGTAAGATTCAAAGAACAAAGAAGAAACAAAACTATGACTGTTTACAAGAAGAAAAACAAACATTTGCATAATAAATATTAAAGTCTTTCACTGTGGAGCACAGAGAAGTGAAGGAATTTGAGTTCAAAACAGCTACTTACCAAGCTATTCCAAGAAGGCCAAAAATGTAAAATACAGATTCCCAACCAAAATTTTGAATAAGGGGAGGAGCCAAAAGAAGCCTGCATCAAGTTTGTTCTGATGTAAGAAAATACTAAGAAATAAAATTTAACTGCTTATTCAACTCAAAAAAAAAAAAAAAAAAGTAAGTGCTGCATATATTTATCTACAATATATATGGAGCAGACATGAACCCAGTTAATGTTTTGCCTACATTGTTGGTTAACATCAATGATTAAAACTTCCTCACCCCAAGAAATTGAAGAGGATCCATAAAGATGATACAATGCATGTGCAATCAAGTAATTCAATGAAGTTTCGGTTCTTTAAGATGGAAACTTCTCTGAATAACACTATTTATTTTTGTTTAGCATCTTTCCGAAGCATTTCAACACAAAGAATCCAGAATATGGCATTTATTTCCTCTCCTCTTCTTCACTAGCAGCCTCATTAATTAATAGGGTTGGATATTCATGATGCTAAAGTCAGCAGTTTAAAATTATGTGAAAATCAAATGAAATCACAAGCATTTTACATTGAAACTTTTTTGCCGGATAAAATAATATATTGATAAATTTGATGAATGTCTTCATCAAATTTATCATTGGCGTGTTGCAATGCCACTATCCTTAAGGCTTTTTTTGTCCCCACCATAACAAGAAATTGGTGTACTTTGTGTCCAACAAATAGCCTCTCACAATACAATGAAACCTATGTCTTACTGTGTCTACACTAACAAAATTAGAACCCCAAGATACAATGAAACCTATTAAGAACTTCTGTGATTGACATACGAAAAGTATTTTGCAAATGAAAATAGATTACCTATTTTACATGTTGAAAAGGCACAATCTAAACTACATGTCTGTGATGGTCACTAACGAAAGTATATCTCTCTTGATGATATCCTTTTTATAGGTCCTTTTTTTTTTAAATGAATGATCATGTCATAATTTTCCGAAGAAACACATCCCTCCTAAGAGTTACAATGCTTTGTACTTATAACCTCATTTTTCTAAAGACACATCCTTTGAAAAATATAACAATCCCTATTCAACAATTTTGAATCATAAAAGATAATATTTCACAAAGAAATCTTATTTCCAAAGGTGACAACCTTACTAACCATTATATCTTTTCTTTTATAATTTTACTTTAAAATCTCCAACATTCTATTCAATAACAGGACAAGTATTATAGGAAACAAAATCTCGTCAACAAGGCATACCCTGTAACACTTCCTACGCTAAGTCCACCAAAGACAAATGATACGGCTCTTGAGCGCTCTTCCAAAGGTATTGACCTGCATGCATTGCAGGCTTTATCAAAGCAAGAAAAAAGAAAAAAAAAAAAAAAAAAAGGAACTCCATATGAGCTCTTCACGAAGAGATTGACCATACCATTAGATCATGCTGATAAGCACAAAAGGTACATATAATATAAGCAGCAAAATTATCATCAATGGTAGAGAATCAACGGAGGCTAGATTTATTCTTTACTAAGCAGTGGTTCATCAAATGAAATAAAATAAGCACAGAAGAAAAAAAAAATCATAATGCAGCTTTTAAAAATTTGAAATAAATCGATGATAAAAGAGTCAAGAAACACAGGTTTGGTAGCAGAAAATGAAACAAACGGGATATGCACAGTGAACGCCAATATAACTGGGAAAAAACCCTAAGATGAATGATAGAGAAGTTGATACATGAAATAGAGAAGAGCCTAGAAGAATCTAGAAAAGCTGAAAGATAAAAATTTGTTGTTCAATGTTCTTTTATTCATCAAAATTAAATGTTAGAGGTGATCAGGGTGCTCTATTTAACTGCAAAATAGTCCTGAAAAAGTGAAATGCCTCTCTGCATACATATATACATCTCCATTATGTAACTGTATGCTTATGTAATTGCTATAAGGTGGTATGAGGGCAGTCAAAGTTAACATAACTAGCAAAACATCAATTGCCTATATAGCAGACCAGCTAATAGACCTAGAACACTCACTAACAAGACAGATATAATGTTTATTTTCCAAACAATAATTTCTCCGCTCAAAGCCCCAAAGCTTTCCATGAGATTAGTCATTCAAGTTTCCTTGAGAAAGGGAAAAAGGTAAAAGGAAAACAATCTGGATATTAACATCACAAAGAAAAGGGAAATTAAGGAGAACCAGAAGGGAGAAATACTTCTAAAAGAAATAGAACTCATGAGAAGGGTGAATTTGAGTGAAATGCACATATAAGAATACAAGTAATACAACCATAACTGATATACTTCTACCATGCCCATCATCAAAAAAGATTGTCATACATGCCTTGCAATAAGGTCAGTTGCAGCTGATGGGGAAACACCTTCTCCTATTCCAACCTAGATTTGACACAGAGAATGACTTCTGTGTAAGTCAAAGTATTATGCGTGAAGCATGAAAATGTACGTGAGAATAAAGTTAATTTACACAAGGATGAATACATATTAGTTCTATAAAGGAAAGGAGCTTGAAGTAACTTCTAAATACCAAAATCCTTGACAAGATAAGTCCAGGCATAAATCCAGCAAGCGAAGGAACAAGTGTTGTTGCCAATGACCAAGTTAATACACCAATCTCAAGAACTTTTCTGCACAAAAAGAAAAGCATAATGATGAAAAAAGTTGAGCATGACTTATCGTGAAAAACCAGTGGTACATGTAATCTCTGTAAACCAGGGCTATCTTTAAGCAGAAGGTAGAAAGCAAATGGAAGCATGGCTTTTACTTTGATCATGTTTCGATAAGTAGACACAATGTAAAATTGCCAAGGCATATAATAAATTGAAAATCTGTACATAGTCTATATGGTTCAGATACAGTTAAAGGGTTAAAGGGCTCTTTGTAACTAGCAAACTCCATGGCAGCACAAGTGAAAAGAAGAGAATTTGCAGGGCATCTTTGTCGGACATACTCAGTTGGAAGAACAAAAAAAATGAAAGAAGGAAGAGGAGTGCATTTAAAACTCAGACTGGATGGATAAAGATAAAGCACGAATTATTGTTAGAAGAATGGTATGTGCGTTTGCAGTAACATAATTGATGAATGAATGTTGTCAAGAAATTTTTGTAATCAATTAAGTCCATGATATATTCTACAAATATTATATGCCATCGGGGACGAACCTCCCACCAAATATCTTGGCTAGCCAACCACCTAGCAACTGACTCAACGCATATCCCCAGAAGAAGGATGATTGCACCAACCCAGCCACTGATGCATTCCACCCAAACTGGTGAGACATTGGAATAATTGCCACGCTCAAGTTCACCTGCCCAATTCAGTAAATGGTTCAATATACATAACCCTAAACATAAATCACCAAATAACTATTTGACCAACATCATAAAAATGGACTTCTTTACTCCTAATAAACAACTTGACTAGAATGACCATTGACACCATCACTCAAATATGTTATAAAATATTGGCTGAATTGTCTACAAGATACAACAATGACACCTACTTTATCCATATTGCATATAACAAAGGCAAGTGAAGTAGTGCCAATAAGTTTATATCTTGGTGGAATACTCTTCCACGGCAGCCAATTCCAATCAAAATCATTTGAACTCCTCTGCTCCACGTCATCCACTCGCAGTCCAGTAAGAACCTCAGGTACCCTTTTGCTTTCTTCGACATTCTCTCTCTCTTTCTCTTTGACGCTGCACAAAACCCTCAACTTTAAGCTTCGGCTGGACGGAAATAAATGCAAATTTCGGCGCTTGGCATGGGAACTGTTGAAGAATGAGGAACCTGTGTTTGCGGTGTGAGAAAGAAAGCAAAAGTTCTCTGATTTAAGTGTCAAATTCGGCATTTCTTCAATAAAATCGAGAAACCAAAGCCTCTAATAGAGGAGTGTGGAATTATGAACTTATTATGTGACAAGCAAAAGGAGTGACGGCATTGAAAAGTATTCAAAGACCAGATGTGGCCACGGTGGAGCTTGCTTGTGGTTCTTGAGTTCAGATGATATTTGGCTCGAGAGGACCGTTAGTTAGTTGGACACAAAAGAGAAACCTTGATGGGTTGGACTCTGTTGATTGGACCTCGCGTGCCCATCATCAACAAGCAACGGACAAACAAATGATTGGGCTATATGCGGAATGCGGTTAACTCAATTATCTTGTATAAATGATTTAATTAGTGTCTTAATTTAAATACATACAAATAAATTTTTTTAAAAAAAAATCCGAGTTTAAACTTCACAAATTACAAAATTTGTCAATATATTTCGATGAGATTTTTCACAAATCTAATGATCATAATTAATATTTTCAAAATTGATCAACCAGTGGACAAAAATAAAAAATTAAAGTAGTAATCAATTTGATAAGGTTCAAAATAATTTTTAATTTTATTTTATTTTTCTTAAATTTAGTTTTCAATGCTTGAATTGTATATCTAGAAACTGTCTAAGAGGTCAATTTTCAATTTTTGAGTTAATTTAACATGCTTTTTATTAAGTCAAAATAGTTGACCAATAAATTCATTAATGGTATCATTTATTAATCAATCTGACTTTAAAATATTAATAATCATTAAAAAGAAAAAAAGTTTCTTTCTATTGTGAAATCCACAACACTAGATAATCAACAATCACCTCTTATTAACTAAAAAAAGGAAAATTCTTATGATATTTGTGTTGGCTCACATTTTCAAGATTAGAAAGAATATTTTAGTCTTTTATTTTGAAGTTTATGATATCATAAATTTCAAATCTTAAATACTCTTTATTTTTCTTTAAATATTTTATACATACAATAAGATATTATATGCTAGTGTCATTTATCTAATAAGAGAATTATAATTAGATCAAAAGTACTTAAAATTTATCATAGATCTCAAAACTAGCTGCAATATTATCGTAGCTTGACAAATTGATTTTTCTTTTTTCGCTCTAACAATACTTCTTATGTTTTTTTCTAAAGAAAAAAAAAAAGCATTCTCGACTCTTTAAAATTTACTTGTTCTTGAAATTAAACTATTTAATCTAAAGTTAAATAATAAAACCCTTCATGTTTATGAGTTTGTGATATAAAACCTTTTTATTACAAAGCCATTAATAATGATAATGAAAAACCATAAAAATATCTAAATTAAAATTTTGAATTATTTTGATTCATATAATCATATTTGAAATCAAATTTTAGCCTTAATTAGCACAAATTTTTTTATTTATTTTATTTTAAATAAGAATGATCATTTGAATTAATGGCTAAAAAATTTATTGTTATTTGCCGGAAATAATTAAAAATAAAATTATATATTATTCTAATTTTTCTTAATTATTCTCAGCAAAGTTTTTAAATTATATTTCTTAAATTTGCTATATTAATTTTCTCACTATTTCTCATTATACTTAGTATGATAATTTATTCTTTAGTGTAATAAAAATCTATAAATCATAATCTATAGTACTGATAATCTTTCATCACTGTGTCCAAACCCTAGTCATACACCTTAACAACATTATCTATAATATGTCGTTTAAAATGAATTTCTTTTGGTTAAAGAATGAGATATTTTTAGACTTTTTATTATTGTCATAATTTATTATATCTATTCCAAATGAAATAAAGAGAAAAATTATAAAAAAAAAATCTCATTTTTTAACTCATCATATTAATTATAGCATAACTATTTTTTTATTTTTTACTGTATTATATATATGAATTTATTTTTCATACTTCACCAATCAATGACATTCAACTTTTTATATATATTTTTAAAAAAATTAGAAATCAAACATTGAAATATTTATTTATTAAAAGTACATTATTATTATTATTATTTTAGTTTTCTTGAAATAAGTATCTTTAAATGAAATGAAACTCTAATTTTTTGAAACAACCTGACCATTATTTGTTAATTTTTAATAATTAACTAAACTAGTTATAGAGAATGCATGCCATACATCATAAATTTTATATTATAATTTCAATAATGTGTTAGAATTTTATATATTAATTAACTATAAAATAGTATTTTTAAATTTTAAAAAGTAATTTTAATATAAAATATATATTATATTAGAATTATTATTTTATCGTGAGTTAACTTTTAATTGTATTAATTTTTTTAAAAAAGATATAGTAATATTAACAAGTGAATGAAATAAAATAATTATTTGATATATAATAGAAAAATATTTAAGAAATTAGATATATATATATATATATATATATATATATATATATATATATATATATATATATATAAGATTATATATGTTAATAAATTATTAAATATAATAAAATAGATATACAAAAAGAAAAATGATTATAT
>CATIWR010141410.1:0-39197 GCA_949677035.1 Omphalea diandra
CAGTATGCAGTCTATTAGTATTCCAGCTGGTTTAGTCATGTATACTTTATTGTAAATAATGACTATGTTGTGAACAAGAGACATTGTGTGAAAAATGATTATGATAAATAAATGATCATTGACTTAAGGTTTTTTTTTAAATGATGGATAGACTTAGAGTATTAAATGATGATTTAATGGGGTGTGACAATTAAAATCCTATATTTTAAAAAGAAAAAGTAGACTTAAAATCCTCGAGTCATGTACAATTTATAAACAAGAAAATTACATACTTATAGTACAATGAATCTACCTATTATCAACTATTTTTGGGTGGAGTTGAAATTTCTCGTTTACTTTATTTTACACCCTATAAGCTCCTCGCATAAATAATTGTTTCCACTTTACCAAATGTCGAAAAAGTCTTTTACCTGCAACATGTACGTATTCAATAATGCAATAATAGAACACATGTTTCTAGAAAATGATACTAGAAAAAAAAATATAAAGTAAATAAGATAATAGATACATAATATTAAAATTATGTTTCTATAAATTGAAAAACAAACACAATTTAATAAAAATAATTGTTGCTTTTAGGGTATATTTGGATCCTAAAAGTTATATAAAATTTGAATAAAAATACAAAAATAATACAAATAATTACAAAAATCATATGAAAAAAAATACATACATCTCAAAATTCTCTAATAGACTTACTGAGGAACATGTAGCCTATCTATATGAAATAAGACAACAATTATTATACAAACCTTGGTTAAAAGGTACGTGGCCCATGAAGTAAACACAAAAAAAAAATTGGTGTTATGGGTTTCTTAGTGTGAGTGTATATATATATATATATATATATATATATAGTGTAAGTAAGGGGTCGGTTCACAGGGAAGCAAAGTGAATCAAGTATTAGATGACTAAGTACTCTAGATGTCAAGGATAACAAAGTAAATAAAAAAACATATCAAACTAAACTAACAAATCAAGTAAAACTAAACTAATCTAATAATAAAAATCAAATATATATGCAAATCAAACTAGACAACACATATTCAATGAAATAACCAATGATCATGAAATGTTGCAGAATGACTCGATTGGAAGATCAACCTAATGTCTTTAAGTGTTTATCTCTAAGTCAACCAAAGATGTCTATGAATATAATTATACTCATTCTCACTTTTTCTATAATTTGTAAACATAAAAGTTATGCTCCATGCCAATCCTTTAAATCACTTAGAGTAATTTTCACTCTCGAGTCTAATCTTTTGACTTAAGTGAATCTAATTGGTTTTCCATTAAAGAAGCTAACTATTATTATGAATCCTTGACTAACACATCTTATATGGTGATCAATTTATATAACAACAATAATTCACAATAAAACTCAAATTTGATTTCATTCATAAAAAAGAAAAATGATAAATTCATTGTTCCATAAAATAGTGCAATCTAGTCCATACAACTTAGCCTAAATACATGATTAAATAAAAAAGGCAAACAAAAGAATAATAGAACATAGAGAGAGAGAGAAGAAGAGAAGAATGAAATGAAGATCTAAAGAGGTCTTCACTCTTTGGAAAGGTTGGACTTCTGCTGGAACTCCAAAGAAAACTAACTCCAACTTGGAAAAATGTTTCCTTTCACAAATAACTAACTCTTTCTTGCTAACACTTGTTGATTTTGCTTGATTGATTTATGAATGATTTCTAATGTCTAAATGTAAGCTAAGTCCATGTATTTATAAGCCTTGAAGTGCCCCAAGTCATGTAAGTTTCGAAGAGGTGCCTTTACAAAAAGGTGTGATGAAGGGATGTTGTAACTACTCAGTACACTGGTGTCGACTCAAGGTCCACTCAGCACAACTCCTTTCTCTATGGTACTGTGTCAACTCGACATAGTCTGTCACTACTAGTGATAGACCAACTTTTTCCTTCCTTGCTCGTTTTACTTTGTTCTTCGATCTAAGGCCACGTAACGCTCTTGTATGCAAAATTTAAGCTCGAAAAGGCCTACAAAACATGAAACTTACATAAGAACTATCAAAGTAAAACTAGGCTTAAAATCATGGACAATATTGATAAAAAAAAACACTAATGACAAAAGAAATATTGATATAAAATCCCTATAACACTATATTAATTAGCACCATATCAATTGGTGTTATGAATACACAAACAGTCTCAACAGATAAGGGAATATTCAAAGAATTCAATATCCTGATGTTGCACAGTAATGACTCAAAATATTAGACAATAAACTAATCACTGCTAAACACTGCTTTAAGTGGTTCAATTGCCAAGACACTAAACCAACAAGTAACAATTCTTTTATAGGAATTCACCAATTAGGAAAAAATAGCAATTACTAGTTTCGATTATCAAACCAATTCCAAAAGTCATATATTCCCTTGTTTATTAAAAACTAAAATCACTAAAAAAAAAAGGACATCCTATCATGCTTTATATATCATTCTAAAATATGAGGTAAAATCGAGTGTATCTGAAAATAGAAATAACTGTGTTAGAAATAGAACCTAAATGACTTTGTAATTGAAATAAGGATCAAACTCGTGAATAACACTCATACTTTGTGACCTGAAAATCAATTGACAAGCTTGTAAGACTATAACTAATAACGTAAGCAAACAATTACAAAACCAAATTCAATTACTGAAAAGAATTAAAGAAGAAAAACACAAACACTCAAGATAGTTTAAATTCTATAAGAAAGTGAAAGTCTAAGAGAGAAACTATACTTAAATTCTACCAAACTATGCTATGTTTGGTAGGACAATCAAAGTTGTAATATAATCATGATTACATTATAGTATTGATTACTTTGCTTGGCTACATAAGAAAATTTGTTGTAATGTCATGCTAGTTAAATCAAGTATTCAATATTGTCTTAAATAATATAATCAGATCCCAAAAGAGGGTACCCTATAAACAGAAGGCTAGAGAAAACAAAAGGATCACCAAAATAATTAAATAATGCAAACTAAAAAGTGAATTCATAAAATATATACCTTTAGCTACTATTGATTCTAAGGGAAGACCTGGGCAACAAATATGAGATTATTCAAACTAACATCATTCTCTAACTTTTTTAATGAACAATATATTTAATGCAACTAGGAAATCCTATCCTCAACCCAAGAATTTTTTAATTGTTTCATGAAAATCAACATGATCCTTTTTATGCATAGAATGAAGAGGTAAGAACTTAACATTATCAGCATAAAGATAACTTAGGAATATTTTCTTTCTTATATGATACTCTAGTAAATCTGATGCAATTAGAACTGACATTTTCCAAAGTTTTCTCCCAAAACATTCAGTATTCTCACTAGTTACTTTGGTTTTATATGCTACATTAAGCATGAATTGCAAAGCTCTTATCTTGCTAAAGAATGCGACAAACTAAAAAAGTTAATAGACAAATAAAATTAAAGCTCTTATCTTTCCTTAGATTGGAGCAATTCCAACAAAAAAAAAAAGTCTTTCAATCAATTCGTTGAACATGTATACACATCAAGCTTTCTACTAGAGCAAAATGCATGGTTATAGATGCACAACTAGCTACATTGTTACAAGAGTAAATCACAAAAGTATATGATATGCAAAATATGACAACATCTGCATCGTAGTGAAGGAAAGAAAATACAAAGGAGAAAAAGAAAAGGGTTTGATGCTAAACAGTTGTATGCGAGATCACTCATCTGGTTTTTAAGAGTAGAAAATTCCCAATCAAGAATATTAATCACCCAATCCTACACAAGTTTCTCATTAGACTAGTTACTTAAAGAACCTAGATAAGTTTGTCATAAATGATATATATGCATTCCAATAAATGAGAACCTTGAAAGCAACATACCTCAGTAGGATGAAACACAAGATTATTAATGCAAAAGTCTTCATTAACTTGATCATGCCAAATAAAGCAATCAGTAATTATATTAACCTAATGTTTTGGACTGGTTCATATCATTATGCTCCATTCCTAAGTTATCTCACTCCAGATGCAATGTTATCTTCATCTAATTTTATAATTCTGAGTTTTTAAAAGCACCATAGCTATTAGTTTTATTTTACTCTAAGTAATTGCTACTTGGAAATACAAATGCATCAATCACCATAAAAATAATATTTTATTTTCCAGCTAGGGATCAACTGAGGTTTGGGGAAGCTCAATCTATAATGAAAATAATTAAACAAAATGAACACAACAATGCTTGCAAAGTTAAAAATTTAAGCATATAAAACTATATTTTTTTTCATAGAATTGATAATGATTCTCCAAAATATGGAACTGATTCCTGTAGAACAAATTCTCTTACTTGATCTATATTAGCAGTTGTGTGTAAGGACTGAATATAACAGAGCCCTTGCCTTTCACAATTTGAAATGAATATATAATTGGATTTGGCATTATGTTGATTTTTACAATTTTTCACTTGAAATACAAATTTGAATCCTCTTTCATTTCAAATGCATACCTATCCATATAAAACCTTAAGGTGGCAAATGTGCATATTACATATTGAATGCATCAAAAGCTACAAAAAAAAAAAAAAATTCAAGAATTGAAGATTTCTCTCATGAAAAGGATATTTAGCAGATATCATCCAATTAATATTTCTTAAAAATACCATTAATATACGCTAACAATTAGCAAACATTGAATTAAACTTAGTTTTAAGAGCGGCTAATATGACCAAACTTGGCATGTTTGAGACAAAGCTACCCTTGTGCTCTATGTTGCCTCGTTTAGTGTTAGGTTCATATTTTGTAGCCATTTGAATTGTTTGACCTCCTCTTGAAAGTGCTGCTTTTGAATCTCCAACATTAGCTACACATAATCTTAAACTATTTATTAGAATTGTAGTCATAGTTGTAGCCTTGGGTTTTGCCATAGTCCCTATATGGGAAATGAGCCAAGATTAAAACCCAAAATTTGATTAAGCCTAAAAGCATAGGAAATCTGTCAGACTAGTCAACAATCACAACATAAAATTACTTAATCACTTATTATTAGCATAAGCTATTCACATAAAAAATGCAAGATTTAACCAATCCCATGATCAATTCAATTCACAATCCCACGATCAATTCCATTCACAAGTCCACAATATGGAGAATATGGCTAGCCCATTAAGAACTTGCAAACATTTCCTTAACTTGCAAAACCTTCCGTCTAATCTCAAAAATCGTCACTCGTCGACTCTCCTTCAACGCTTTTAGATCCTTCAAGACCCCATCCCATCCCTTTTCACAACACAATTGACCAAACCCCATACCCTTTCTTCCTTTATACCCCATCTCAGCTCCTATACTCTCTCCTCTGCCAACCATGGGGCCTCTTTGCCTCTTCCTACGACGCCGGAGGACAACCTACCTCATCGTGCGATTGCGATAATGTTTCAAAATTAGAAAAGGCGGTGATGAGTTAGTGCGCACCCAACTGTCGGTTGTTTGAAAAAGGGTTCTGATTAGGTTGAAAATTGTGAAGGATAAAAGGAAAGGTTGGGGTTTGTATGTTGATCAGTTGATTCATGAAGGCTAGTTTGTTTGCAAGTATGTTGGTAATTGTGGTGTTTTTATGTTACCCTTTGATAATTGTTTAGAAAGAGGGACATAACCTTAACGACCAAAAAAAATAAGTCGCTATTCTATGACTAACATTATTGTAGTAGCTAACCAATATTAATTCAAATTAAAGTCTCACTTAGCTATTAAATATAGTAGTAGCTATGGTTAGCAACTAAAACTAGTATAGTCACTAAATAGCAACTACATACTATTTAGTAGCTAATTATTATCATTCACAATCTTAGCGATTAACTAGCTACTACTAAATGTAGTAGCTAAAATTAGCGACTAACCTACGGTAGTAGCTAAGCATGGACTTAAAAATTAATTAATTTTCGTCTCCTTTTTAGTTTCTTTGTTAGCTATTACATGTTAATGTAATCGCTAAATAGCAACTATATAACTATCACAATTAGTAGATAACAATCCGCACCATTTATTAGTGGGATATTAGGCGAGTAAGTAGTCGCTATTTAGTTGCTAATTTTATTTTTTTATATTTAAGTCGCCAATTAGTTGCTAAATAGCTACCAATATAAGTAGTAACTAATTTTTAGTAGTTACTTATGTATTTTCTTGTAGTGCATGTGTTGTGTCGTATCATTTAATCGAGTCATATTAAAAATCTAAATTGTATATATTTAATTTAAATGACCAATTATTTTGAGCTTTTTTTTAATTAATCATATATATTTTATTTAGAGTTTAATCTTTAAATTGTACTTTTTTCTTCCCAAATAGATAGATCAATTTTTCTTTTTTGATTGTCTCAATATTTAGGTTGGTTTTCTTTTTTTTAGAAAGTATTAAATTAATAGATTTTCTATTTTACGCTTATTTAATTATATGATTATCAACACTTATACATAACAATCATTTAATACACTTGTTGAAGTTAAAACAAAATTTGAAATTTTGATGCTTATGGTTTAATAATTTCATTTATTAGCAATATCAATTTTCTTTAATTTTACACTAAAGAATAACAAATTTCAAGATTATTTAATAAAAATACTATTCATCTCTATCTAATATTTTAATACTAATATAAGTCTATAATAAAAAAAGTTAAGTAAAAATAAACACTTTAACTAAATAACCTAATATTTTTAATCTGTGTAAAAAGAAACAAGCCTATCAATTTAATATATGAGTACATATTTATTTTAAATAAGTGACTTATCATATTTGGACTCACTATTTAATTAATCATATATATTTTGTTTAAAGCTTAATCTTTAAATTGTATATATTTATTTTAAACAAGTGACTCACTTTTTAATTAATCACAAATATATATATATATATATATATATATATATATATATATATATATTTATTATATATATTATTTTTAGCCTAATCACTTTAAAAAAACCTGAACTTTTAACATTTTAATAAATCTAGCTAATTTTTTTACTATGTTTTCATTAACCCCAAACTTATGTTTTTAAATCAAATATAGTGCAAGTGGCGGATAAAAATTAAAATCCAACCTAGAAAACTTGATTTAATTTCCACCAGCATGGTTTAAGCTCTACAGTAGTGTTCTGCTGTTCTTGGACAGAGGCTCTGGTGATGAAGACAATGCCCATGAATCGTTTAGCCATCTAAGCTAAACGACACATCTAGATAGCACCAAAATCTCCATCCTTTGTATGGTTGTGGCGTCGAACACGTATTTACTATCCTCCACCCACACATCAAGAACCCCACCATTTACTAATTGAGTTGAAGCGTATTCAGCTGTAATCTAAAGTGAAAACAGAACCAATTAATCTCAAACAATGGACAAAGAAAACCATAACAAATAAAAGCCAAGTTAAAGAAGAGAGATTTGCTCACCTCACAGCTCCACTGATGCGATGATGAGGAAGAAGCCGACTGCTTAAACACCACAACACCGCCGCCGGTGTCGGCAACAGGGATGAGAAGCTCTCGATCTCTCTCTCATTCCCTAGAACTCACCATCGCGATTGTAGATTTCTTATCACTCATCACTTAAGGATCAATTCCAAAGCGCTCTGCTCCCTGCCTCTCACTGACTCTCAAAATGAGACAGCTGTTGACTCTAGTCGGACGGATGTAAACATTGAAAAGCAGATGGCGAAAAGAGGTGTTCGTTTTGAAATGAAAATGGTGATAAGGTGTTAATAGTGATTATTATTATCATGGAAGGTGTGTTGTTTTTGGATTTAGCCCATAAATAATTAATGGTGATTAGTAATTGAAAAATTAAGGATTCAAAGACATTGATGCTTATCAATTAGATTCGAACAGTGTTTGATTAATGAAAAATAACATGTTAAACAGGTTGTTAGTAAAGTTATTGAAAGTTATTTCCAATTTTAGTAGGTAATTGATCTCCATATTCAACAGTCAAGATCTAAAATAGATGATCCAATGATTTTAAAACTTAAAGTTTATCTATAAACTAGATTCATAATAGAATACCTCTATTATTTATCTTCTGTGTTTTTGCTATAAAGATTTTTTTATCACTAATGTTACATTGTTGTTGCTAAAAATTTTAGCGACCATATATTCATCATCGTTACCGTTGCTAATACCTCTCTCACTAATATTTTATTTGCGGTGATGTCATTGTTATTAAATCATTGCAATGACAATTTTTATAGGTAATGATACACAATATTGTAGCTAAAACTCACGAAAACAATAAAAAAAAAATAACGACTAATCATTTGCGACGATATATATTATGTTCTTAAAAATATTTTTTTTCAATCAATTATTACTTTTTCCTACCATATTTTTTGTTGAAACTTAATTTTGATGAAAATTATTTATTAAAAAAATTATATACCAATTTTTTGACAACTTGTGTTATTACTAAAAAAATATTTTCATAATGATCATTCATTTGTTTATAAGATCATCTGATAGTTGTAAAATCATTTAAATTCTAGCTAAAACAAATAAAAAATAATTGGATAATTAAAAATTAAATAACAGAATAAAAACTATTAAGAAAAATTCTTCAATACATAAAATTTCATTAAAATATTATTTTTTAAACAAATACGACTCAACTATAAATATTAAATTTCACACATAAATCTCAAATACAAGAAAAATTAAAATCACATGTACATTTTAACAAAACAGTAATGGAGTCCACGAAACTAATGTAACAGAATTCACGAGAATGCTTTCAATCCCGATTTCAACAGCTTAAAATACTCGTACGTGAGTCGTAATTTAACCAACCGTCCAGGTTTCACCATTTTCAAATTTTACGATCGATTTGAAAAGTTTAATTAACTTATGCTTTGTAACTCACCCGTGGAGCTTTGCGCCAGCAGCGTCTCCCCATCCTAATAAAAAAAAACACCAATTCCAAAGTATAAGTTATTGCATTACGTCTTTGATATGTCATCGAAATTGGAACCTTATAGTTCCAAAATAGATTTCATTACCACTTAATCAAAAGATTCACGATCTTTATATATAATTTTGATGACTAATTTTATTGACTGAGGAAAAATTAAGAAAATGGTATGGAATTATATAAATATATATGGATTTGAGCTCGTTTACTCTTTGTTGATGCTTTGAAGGTAACAAACAAGACTAGAACCATGTACATGCACAAAGCATCTGATAGTCGAAACCGCCATTATTGCTTCTCTTTGCTCTCTTTCTCTTAGTATATGTAAAGCAGCAAATGGCTGTGTATATGTTTGTGTGTAGGAATCGAGAAAGAAAATGAAAGATACGAGTCAAAGAAAAGATGAAGCACAAAGGCTATGTTTGTATAGCCAAAGGCACGTAACACAGGTCAAGTTAATTAGCCTGAAAGATAACCACCACTCTAATCGCCATTATGTGCCTCTCTCTTTGATGCCCATTTGTGCTGTAACTGTGTGTTGGTCACTCTCACGTTTTATGCCATTTCAATTGCAACTTCCTAATGTTGCTAAACCAGAAAGTCTTGACATGTCATAGGAGGCTAGGGACGTTATAACAAAGAAAAGTAGACCTTAATTTGATCACACTCCCTTTATCAGTTGATAAATAAAACTAGTTAAAATATGTTCTTTTGGATGTGATATACTTAATATATAATTAATGATAATATAACAACATAACAAATATATATATATATATATATATATATATATATATATATATATATATATATTATGTTATATTATATTATATCATTTTATACTATTTTAATATAATACTAATTATATTTGTTATTATATATTAATGATATGTTATATTTTAATATTCTATATTCCATTTTAATTGTTAATTTAATATATGGATATAATTTTAATAATTTAATTTTAATTTTATAATATCATATATTGTATTAATATTATTATATTAAATAAACATTAAATATAATAGTTAAATATTATTAATAATATTCAATATTAATATATAATTAATATATTACACTATTAGTATTGTTTTATTTTAACGGAAATGATAAATATTGGGCACTAGCCAAAGTGAACAATACCATACTCTTAAGGTGTGTTTGTATAATTTTTTTTTTATTTAGTACAAGTACAGATTTTGACATAAAGTAATAAAAAATTAGATACAAATAATAAGAAGGGAAGGGAAGGATTATAAAATTGTACTCTATGCTCCTCTACTTCTATTTATCTTACCTTTAGTTTTATATCTTGTACATTTATTTGTTAGGTACTTTATTCAAATAATACAATTCATTTTCTTTTACAAAAATATCTCATATATATCAGAATTATTTTAAGGTCAAATAATACAATTCATTTTCTTTTACAAAAATATCTCATGTACATCAGAATTATTTTAAGGTCCTACATAACAATATTAATTTACAATCAACTTAATTTTTTTAATTAATATATTTTGAAATTTAAGTACTTGAAAAAAATATACACCAAAATAGCATAGTTTTTGCAATAAATAGTTGCTAGTTACAATTAGTTTCTTAATACATATATTTGCAATAGCGTGATATTTCTTGCTAATTTTTATGACAATATAATTTAATAATAGCAATGATGAAACTTTATTGCAAATAAATTATTAGCGACAATGATACCAATTTATTGCAAATATTAATCTTTTGAAAGGATAAAAATAATTTTGTCACTAAAATTTTTAGCGCTAAAATTTTCCTCCAAAAAAATAAATTGCAACAAATAAAATAACTAGTTGCGACGAATATTTCAGGCTATCGTTAATAGTTAAATAAGCAATTTAAATATTGCTATAACAGATGAATTTCCTCGCTAATAATTCCTTTACCAATGAAAAATAAGTGTCATCGCTAATATTTAGTTGCAAAAAATAATATTTTTTTTTGTAGTAGTGGACTGATATAAAATAAGAGTTGGACGCAAATAAAAGAAAATTAAAAAAACATAACTGTGAAATGCTGAAGTACTTAGTCGAGTCATTAGGGAATTTGTTGTTGCTCAGAAGGTATATCCATCCCTTATGTACATCTAGAAGATGTAGATGGGATGATGATGATGATTATATTCATAATCTTATGGGCATCACTGTCTAACTTTGAAATCTATAAGTTGGACTTGAAGCATGCAAAGTTAGTATAATGATAGGATGTTGTTTCTGAGTAATGATAAGCAATGTGTTTCTATACTACTGATTTTCTCGACTTGGGAAACAATCTATTTATTTCACGAATTTGAAATTTTAATATTTCCTAGTCATAATGATGTGTGAGCAAAACCTAATTATTGAAAAATAGTAGAAAGTAAGGGTGGGCACGATTCGGTGAAAGTCAAAGATTTATAAATCTTAAACATAAAAAATCAATACCTTCTGAAATTCTAATTTAGTTTGATTTGAGTTTATATGAATTTAGGTTATTCAATTTGATCCTTCATTTTTTTTTTTTTTGAGATGATTGAGTTTGATTCAGTAACAGTACAAGTATTCAGTTATTTCAATTTATTAAAAAATAAATCTTTTTATTTTTAATCTTTATGGATGGTTGTGTGTTCAGCCATCAAAGCTTGCATCAAACGATACAAACCAGTCACTTCAACCACAGTTTTGGCCACACCATAAACACACATCTTGCAGAGGCATTGATAGGAGAGTTCATCCCACAGTCTCTTCACTTAGTGTAGTATATAGTTAGAAGCGTGTTCCCTTGGGTGCTAGAAGCAATCTCCCTTTGTAATTGGTACAGAAAAGAGTCATTACGGTCACCAAACATTTCTTGTTCATCGCAAAGTCCTTGAACAATTGTAGCATATAGAAATGAATCCACTAATTCTTTTGATAATGAGGTGGGAATCTAAGAAATCACCATGCAATCTACTTTTTTTTTTTTTTTTCTATTATTCAAAACTTGGATCATTATCAGAAGGCATCTCAAAATTTTTATCAATAAACCCTAATTTCATCTTTGCTCATAAAGTAATCCTCATAGCTTCAACACAAGTGAAATAATTTGTTCCCATAAGTAATGAACTCACAAACATCATTCCCAGATTATCTGAACTCTGTAATTATAGGTGATCTCCATCAGTGATAGATTTATGAATTTCACGATTTACATTAACTCCATATATATCAGTAATTTCAATTTTCACCATTATGAATCAAATAAAATACAATACTATCAACTAAGTAAGAAATCCTAATTTCACCAGAGTAATATATTAAAGGGGAAAAAGAATTTAAAGAGCTACAACCAACGTTCAAAAGAATCCAAGGCTCTGATACAATGAGCGAAACCTAACTACTCAAAACCCTGGAAAGGGATAAGAACAAACAATAGCTTTGTTCTCATGAGCTGAAAGACATATGTTTATATATGAAAAACGAAACTAAGCTGATATGGAAAGAAAAACTAAGAAAAATATTAATATTACATGACTATGACTCAATTGTAAACTAAATAAAATGTTAACAGTGTATAACTATGACTAACAACTGTAACTACAGGAACTAAACATTATAATAATGTGGCCATCTATGATCTCAATTGGAAGCATCACATCTTTTTATCCATATGAAATGAATATGAGGATTTTAAGACGGTTTATATGGTTTTTCTCTTATTTCTTACTAGTTTGTTTGTTTGTTTGTTTTTTTTTATTGCTTTTTGGAAACTTTCATTATATGTTGAAGCCTTAATCTTTGATCCAAAAAATAATATTTGATTTACTTTTATCAACTTTGAATATAATTTAGCCTCATTCACATACACACATTTTTAGAAAATAATTTATTGCATATAATTGAGTACTACATTGTAGGTGTTATATTTCGCATCTTGTGGCAACAAATAGTGGCCTAAATGAGTAAATGTAGTCTAGAAATAATATTTTATCGATTGATATTTGAGAATTAGTTATATAGATACTTATTATTTATATTTGCATTATTGACTTTAGGTATTATTTTCCTTATTTTTTTTATATTTATTCAATTAAAACCCTATAAATATATTAAAAAATACAAATGTTTAGTCTAGATGCGATGATATTGTTCATCAACAAACTGTGTGATATCTGACACTATGCTTTTAATATTATATTTTTATTAGTTTGATGTCATTATTGGAGGTTATGAGTTTTTTTTTTTTTACTTAATGGTCTAGAAAATTCAAACTTTTGCTTGCATTTGTAATTTTAATCATAATTTGTAAACTTTGTAATTATATACCAATTTAAACTTTTAGGTTTAATTTTAGCCTAATTTAAAATCAAGTGAAAAAAAGTGTGTTCTATCCTACGTGGCATCTGACTAAGAAATAAATATTTATTTGTTAGTGACGTGTTGGTCCATATAAATTCCACTAACTCTTTTTTTTTTTCTAATTTTTCCACTTTTCTTATCTAAATAGGCATCATCTCCTATTATTCTACCTCCTTTTTCTCTTTCTTTTATTCACTCTAATAAATCAAGAAGAATTATAATTAGTGTACCATAATCTCATATATGGATAAATCATTACATCAAAATAAAACTTAAATCGTGAGAAGATAGAACAAGTTATAACTTGAGAATACTTCTAATAGAAATTTAGATCTAGCAACTTTTAGTATAATATCTAATTTGTCTTCCTCATTGTCTAATAAATAGAATTTCAAATTCATTCAAGAACAGTTACATTGTTTGTCTCCTTAATTCTAATGTATTGGTCTTGTGGCTACAATTTCCCTTATATGGTTGACACCTCGCCATGCAAAAACTTAAAAACCACTGATCTTAATAACCTAAATTCATTAACTCTTTGTTCATCCCTTCGGTGTTTCTAAAGCATACTTTAAGGACCCATTTAATAGATATAATGTAATGCAATATTATCAATTAAGTATTGCAATACAAATGGTAATATAATGGAGTGCAATAATGATTACATTATCATATTTGATTATATAAGTTAATGTAATGTAATGACCATTATATTATTGTATTTGATTATATTATATATATATATATAATTAAATGACAAATTTATTAATTTTATTTATAATTCTTTAAATAGTAATACATCCACAATTATTATAATATAGACAAATCAAAACTAACATTGAAAAATTAAAATTTAATTATTAAATAATTTATAAAAAATGACTAAATATTATTTGTAATGTAATGACAAATCTTTAAAATGAGGAGAAAATGAAAGATAATTAAAAAGAAAATGAGAAATTTTTAAAATTTGAGATGCAATGGTTTTGAAGGATAAGAATTACAGTGGTATTCTCCTTTAAATTGGACTGAAAAAATTTTAATCTGTCAAACAAAATAATGAACCATGTAATATAATAGCCATTCCATTACATGATCCATTATATCATACCAAATTGATCCTTAGGTAAAATTCCTGCAAATGCCACATTTGGTATTTGTTTATATGGGTGCAATGTGTAAGGAAAATGATGAGTTTATATATTTCTTATACTTGATTATCTGTTGCTTTGTGATTGGATCAAATAGGGGTGAGCATGAATCTTAAATAAGTCGAATCGAATTGAAAATAGAACAAAAAATAATTAAAAAAGTATCTGAATTGAATGGAATCCAAACCGAACAACTGAAATATATGTATATACATAGTATACTATACTTATACATATACATATTAAATAGTATATTTATACTATGAGATATTATAGGCTTAAAATTTATATTTCAAACTCAAAACACACACACATATATATACACACACTTAAATAAATTATACATACTTAAAAATACCATGTATAACATATAAGCTTATATATCTTACATATAAATTATTTATGTCCAAATATTATATATATATATATATATATGCTTCAAGTCATGCATATATATAAATTATTTAAAATATTTTTAAATAATATATATATATATATATATATATATATATATATATATATATATTATATAAGTTATATATTCTTAAATAAATGTCACAAGAAAAATAAAAATGATTAAATATTATCTAATATAATTTTTCGATAGTTAATTATAAAAGTTATTTATCAATCAACTTTATATATTCATAATTTATAATTGTATAATAAATATGAGTAAAATATAATTTTATAAAATAAAAAATTGAAACTGAATGGAAGTAAACTCAAAATTATTTGAATTGAACTAAACCAACATTTAAAATAATTTGTTATTGATTCTATATACTTATAAATAATCAGTCTTGAATTGATCTCGATTACTCCTAAAATCAAATTAAGGCTAAAAATTATTATTTCATTAATATTAGCAGGTACATTCCTTATTTATATAATTTTTTAATTATATAATGAAATTTTGAGATTTTAGATTCTTAAATTGCAATAAAAGGACCTATCTAAGGAATGTGTCATTATAATTTGAGTGTTTTATTTTATATTAATGTTGTTTCATAATTCATTTTGGTGATCTTGTTTTCTATCTATGTTTTTTCGTAGTCAGTGAAAAAAATAATACTTGTTTGGATACAGAGAAAGTAGAGAAAAAGTGAGGTGTCAACAAGGAGATAAAAAAATGTGGAATTAGATAATGTTAGCGGAATATTAGGTGCATGATTGAGCCATCACATAAAAAATTATTTTTTTCCTAGTTCATTATCATATATGATGTGATACACACCACCCCTATTTGATCACAAATTGGACTAAAATTGACATTAAAATTTAAATATTACAAAATTTATAAATTTTTACTAAAAGGATAAATACATGTAATATTTTAGATTTTTTTTATATCATTTGACTTTTTTTTTTAACTGAATAGTTGTGTTGATTTTGGTCTATTTGAAATGGTTGGTAATTAATAATTATTAGCCAATAACTGGTAGATGGTAATGATTTGATATTAAGTGTTTGATAAATTATGTATAATAATTATCGTTAATTCACAAAATGACTAATAAATGCATATTATTTATTATTTTTGTATATTAAATTAAATAAATTAAAATATAATAAAATAATATATTTTTTACATATATGCTTATAAAATATAATTTCAAAACTTAAAATGTTATAATTATTAATATGTATTTATGAAATCTTAATAATTATTTATTATTAATGTTAACCAATATAGATGTCAATATACTTTTGAGAATTAAAATATTCTATATATAAATTTGTTATACAAAACTTATATATAATAATCTAAAATAAATTTTTTTTATATATAAATAATTAAAATATTATAATTCATAATTGGTAATTGAATAATAAAATTTTAAGAATAATAGTGAAGTAAAAATAATTTTGAGTTTTATATGGTTAGTATTAGAGAGATTAAAAAAAAGCTCTAAATAGGAACAACTAAAAATCGTAACTCATCGAAATTGTGTCTATTATTAACTATTATTTTGTATATATTTTATTAATTATTGAATGAGAAGTCTTTATCAATCATAACAAACACCTCTTTAGTTGCAGTCCTGTTAAGCTTAACAATATAAATGAATATATTTTATGTGATCATTAGAAAAAAAAAAAAAAAGAAGAGAAAATAAGCTTATTTAATAATGTGATATTTTATTTTTAATACAAGGTACTTAATTCTTAGTTTGTGTAACTTTAGCAGGAACCAATCATGAATCAGTGGGGACTTGGGGTATCATCGCCGTTTTTTTAACCTCTAGACAACTTTGGTTATATGTACACAATAAAATCTTTTTTCTTGTGCGTTTGATAAGACTTTTCACATAAACTTTTTTTTTTTTTAATTAACTAGCTACTAAAGCTATATTTGGGAATGTCGAATATTCTTATTTCACATACTCACCTTTTTAATGCCAAGGTCATTTCTCTTTTTGGAAAACAAAACTCATTAATTAAACATCTTCTCTTAAAATCAATGGTGCTGTTTTAATAAAACTCTAGCAAAAGCTTTTCATTTTTTAATCATATTATGAGAAAAATGAGTACATAATTATAGTCCACTAGCATGAGAAAGAGATTTGACAACCATAGTGAATTTTTTTTTTTTATTTTCTCCACCAAAATTTGAGAAGCAATGAACTTGGATGAGTTAGAAGTACATCAAAACATTTTACTGTAATTCTTCTTCTTAAAAGTCAATAACTAGTAAAATTATGTCTTTGATAGACTCATCCATGTTACAAAAATGAATTTTTCTCTAAATTTGCATTCAGACCAACTATAACAACAAAATAATCCGAAGCTGATTTAATTTAATTAAAATGGACTGCAAAACTTCATGATTGTCTTCAAAAAGCACAAATGATTGAATCTTATTTTTTACAAACAAGTTAGCTCATATTTAAACTTTTGAGGAAAATCTTACAATTTAAAGTTACTATACTTTTCATAAGTTAATTATTATCGATATTACCCTAACTAATATGGACCAGACCATTCCTTTTCATAAGATCCAGTTCAACACATGGGCCAATCTCACTAAACTTATCAAAATGCCAAGGTGGGGTATGATTGGATTGACAACTTAATTGTGAACTTAACTCGATCCATGTATATGACTCTTTAATCCACCTTAATATCTCTTCATGAAGTATGGTTCTCTTCAAGAAAATACTATCTCTTTAGAAGTATCATACAAGTGAGAAACATCATCAATTATAGGAAGTGTACTCATTCTTGCCTACACAATTCATCTGAGTCTCTATATAAAGGTCTAACAAAAGTAATTTATGCAATTCGTCTTATGTGCATACTCTTACTTTTAAATATTAAACCTAACTTAAACATTAAATAACATCAAATTCTCTCTCACCTTGCAAGCCTCAACGTAAGAAGATTCAAATTACTTAACTTTATACTATGAAATTCATCAACTACAAACATAAAATCTTATTGATATAATTTTTTGTACTTAATTATGTTTTAATGCTTATATGTTTTAAATAATAAAAATTTACTATGTCTGTAATTCGAAATTTTCATATAATAAATAAAATTCAATTGTTAATTAGGTGATGCACCAGTCAACTGCCAAAATAATTTTTTAATTTTAGCCCACCATAAGACATTAACCATGGTTAATTTTAATCCATGACATGATTTTAAGCATTTGCTCTCACCACAGTCTATCTAATAATTTCTGCATTTCATACAAGAGAACAACAAAGAAATGCCAATTTTGGCCATAAAAGACTATAGTTTTCACCACATTAAAGAATCCAATAAGGATACACAAGTCATTTCACATGAAACCACCAAAAGGCAACATTAAAGAAGACAAAATTTACCCATACCCATTTATCTACCTATGCCTATTTACTTATCCATACTTATCATTTAAAAATGGGTATGAGTGATAAAATAAGTTATATTTTAAATGGTATTAAGTGGATTATTACTCATTTACCTCTACTAGTTTTTACTGTATATGCAATGGACACAATTAAAATAATTATTATACATATAAATTAGTTAATTTTTAAATTTTACATTCATATAAATTAAAATGATAAATTATGTAAAGTTATAAACAATTACAACTTTTTTGGAATTTTAATCAATATAAATTTTTATTAACGATTGAATAAAAAATTTAAGACAAAATGACAAAAATCAAATTTAAAAACTAAATAAAAGATATACAAAATTAACATAAAAACTAAATAAAACAACATAAAAAATAAAGAATATATTTTCATTACTCATCATCAATGTACATATTTGTTGCAATAATTAAATATCAAAATAACATTATGATAATATTTCTATTTATAAATATATTTAAAACAAATTATATAATATAATTTTATCTTTACGAGAGAAATATTTTTTGTAAATAACATTTTTAGTAATACTTTCATTATTTTGTAAGATTGTAAACGAAATTTTGTGATAGACATGCAAATCTTTTTAAATAACACTACATATAAGTGTTCACATTAAAAAATATTTTATAGTAAATAAACTTTAATGTTTGGTATTATCTAATCTTGAGGTTTATTGATGGTTATGATAAAGTATAAAATATACTATAAGTTATTTTCTTTTGAATTAAAAAAATATTTTATTTTTAACTAGAGAGAGAAGAATTATTAGTAAGAATACTTATTGTCCTACATATTATCTCATGGTTATTTTAACATGTATGGTATTTTTACAAAAATTATTGTAAACCATCCTACTATTACATAAGCCATTTTATAAACCTAAATTTAAATTATATAACTTTTAATTTTTAAATATCTAAAAATAAAGTAAGACTAACTTAAAGATATAAATATCTTTATTCATTATTATAGTTATTTCAAATAATTATAAATTTCAAAATTAAAAATAATGTATATTATTTCAATTATTTTAAATTATCATAAATTTTAAAGGTTGAAATAATAAGTAATTCTATAAAAATATTATTTATCAAATTAAAATTTATAACTTAAGATTATTATTGTCAATTTAAAAAAGTTTTGTATCATTTTATATCCAATTTCACTTTTATAAAAAATATAGTATAGACTTCAAATATTGCAAAATTAAGATAATAATTAGTTTTATAAAAAATATTTGTCATCTAATTAAAATTTATAACTTAAGGTTACTTTTATCAATTTAAAAAAGTTTTATACTCTTTTATGTGCAAACAAGTTTTTTGTAATCAACCACTTAATATATATATATATATATATATATATATATATATATATATATATATATATATATAAATTATATTTATCTTAAATTTATAATATTTGAATAATAAAATGACATTAACTTAAAGATATAAACATATTTTTTTTATTATTTTAGTTATTTTAAATAACCATAAATTTTAAAATTGAATTAATAATTACTTTTATAAAGAAATATTATTTATTCAATTAAAATTTATAATTTAAAATTATTATTATCAATTTAAAAAAGTTCTATAATCTTTTATGTCTTAAAAAACTTTTTCTAATGAGTTACTTTATATATAGTATAAATATATAAGTTATTTTAAATAACCACTAATTTTAAAAATTAAATTAATTCTTAGTTTTATAAAAAAAATATTATCCATCCAATTCATATTTATAATTTAAAGTTATTATTATCAATTTAAAAATATTTTATATCCTTGCATGTCATAAAATTTTTTTCTAATTAGTTATTTTATATATAGTAGAAATTAATATATAAATGGATTTGAGTTGGGTAAAAGTATTCATTTATCTAATATTTTTTTATCAAATCCTATCAAGTTTGAGCTTGACTCGAGTTCAACTCTACTTGATTCGACTATTATTTTAAAAATTTTGAAAAATCAAATTTAAATTTGATTGAATTAGAAATATAAATTGGTTCAATTTAACTTAATTATTTATATAAATATACTAAAATATTATTAATAAAAAATAAAAATATTAAAATTTAATTGGTTTTGTGATCCTTTCAAATTGAATATTTTCATATTTAGATTCAATTCTTCAAATTATTCACATAACTGGAATTTCAAGAAATCGTAGTAAAGGGGTTTTACAAGTAATGTAACAAAATCCCAGGCAAAGATGTACTTTGTGATGGGGTTTTACGAGTAAACAGAATCACAGGCAAGGATGTACTTTGTTCTGACCAACCATGTAGAACCTTTAATGAAGATCTTATACCTTGTGTTGCCGTTCGAGCAACAGGAAAAATCATGAGCGCGGAATTTATATTTATACTGCAAGAATAAAGCTCTCCTCCACAGGGTAATTTACGGCGGTGGTGATTTTATAATTCACAAAATAATTAGTTTTTTCAGTCATTCAGACTAGTCTTGGGTCTAAAAAAAGGCATCACCTTTTTGGTTTAGCAACTAAATATTGGGGATGCAAAAATTTGATACGAATTAAATCACATGTATATATATATAAAACATAAATATAAAATGATTGTTTTTAATGTGTAAAATGATTATTTATTTTTAAAAGTTCAATATATATAATTTAAATTTGAATATTTTAACAAAATCAGTATTTTATTTTTATACTAAAAATTAAATCTAATTACAACTATAATAAAATAAATTTTTTATTCAATTAAAATATTTAATTTTAAACAAATTAAATTTTAATTAAATAAAATTAATAAATATAGGTATTATATAAATATTAAAATTATAAATAAATAAAAAAGTTATTTATCACCTACCCTTTTGATTGCATTATACCCACCCTCCTCCTATTTACCACTCTAGCGACACCCAAGCGCCTGTATGTTAACGTGTCAATTTTTGTAAAGCAAGAAAAAGGGTAATTTTTTGTGTACTGTGCATGCAGTCTCCCCTCCAGCTCACTCACGCTTCTTGAAAGCGGAACAACGAGAAAGAAAGCGCAATACATACACTCGGTTTTAGTGTGGTATGGCTACAAAAAATTCTATCTTTATAATAGAGTTCCAATTTTTACCGTAAGGCGGAGAATCCCATTTGGTTGTTTTTGTTTTGCAGTTTTGATTTTAGGTTGTTTGTTTGTGGGTTTATAATCACTGAGTCAAATGCAGGTCTCCTCTCCAATTCACTCACTCTTCTTGAAAGCGGAACGGGTTTAGTGTGGTATGGCTGTAAAAATTCTATCTTTATAATAAAGTTCCAATTTTTAACGCCAGGCTGAGAATCCCATTTGGTTATTTTTGTTTTGCAGCTTTGATTTTAGGGTGTTTGTTTGTGGGTTCAGAATCTCTCAGTCAAAGCACGGGAATTTTTCGGGTGGGTTCTTTCTTCATGGTTGCATTCGCTTTGTTTCAGCGTGTTCGGGCTAGGGAAATGAAAGAAGCCTGTCTTGGACTTGTGATTTACTTTTCAGTATCATTGTTTTGATGGGAGTTGAAATTTACTTTGTTTTGCTATTGCTGCATTCTTACAGGACTCTTCCTTTATTTAATATCCTTTTGTGTGATATTCTTTTGGTAGTTATCTGTTGTTCTCAACATCATTTTCAGTTGATTATAAAAGAATGGAGGATAATGCTCAATTGACCTTTCTAGAGGGGGAGATAGTCGGAATCAGATTTGGTTTGGCAAGTCCTAAGGAAATAGTAAGTACCATTCTGCTTTTGTGTTTCCCTGTTTTTTTTTTGACTTGGGTAATTTACTGTTATGGTGTTTTCCTAAACAATTGATTTGCAATTTTTCATAAAATTGATATGAAATATACATGGATATAGATACTAGAATTACATTCTATTTGATCATTATTCGAAGGATCCATCACCATCTCTGCCCCTCAATATTTTTTTGGGTGGGGACAGGGGTGCCTTTTGGTCTTGGAAAGGGGAGCATTGTGGGAGTTTTTGACGCTTGGTTGTTGACTATCCATTGCATTGACTACTTGCTGAAAATCTTTTGATAGTTTCAAAATAGTTTGTGTAATTCTCTTTGTTCATTGTCGTTCAACAGTCCACAGCATCCGTTAGTGACTGCCCTATAAGTCATTCTAGTCAGCTTACAAATCCTTTTCTTGGTTTGCCACTTGAATTCGGTAAATGTGAATCTTGTGGCACTTCTGAACCTGGAAAATGTGAAGGTGAGCTAATGTTTATTTTTCTTCTGCTTATTAGATGCACAAATATTATGATTTTGATAATTATGCTATTGTATATCATTTTTGCAAAGTCAACTTCATTATTTTGTTCATTTTGATATTTTAAGGTCATTTTGGATACATTGAACTGCCAATACCAATCTATCATCCGAGCCACATCAGTGAATTGAGGCGACTGTTAAGTTTACTCTGTTTAAAATGCTTGAAGCTGAAGACAAACAAGGTTTCTTTCTCAATTAATTTTTCCTCCATATTTCATTGATTTTCTTTAAGTTGCAAAACTTTTAATAGAAGAACAGAATCTGCACAGGTTCATGATTTTCTCTTTTTTCCAAGTCTTTCCTTCATGTTGACTGAGTTCAATAGGTGGAAGCATAAAGCAAGAGGTATACCCAAATCAGTTCAGGATAACAAGAACTGGGAAAGGGATAAAAAGTTATCAAATAGAATATTGCAGTGGAACATTTTGATAGTTCTTTCCATTCCCTTGTTTTTGTAAGAACAATGATGTCAATGGACCTGCAATTTCTTAAGGTTTTCTCTTATTTGCACCGATGTGTAGACACCCAGCCCATGTGATAATGGCACACTCACTAAACATGGATAGGAAAGTAATTTACAGTTAGCAAATAATCAAATCACAACAGACTTTATACATGTGAGAAATTTCTGATTGGTTGCGTGTATGACCTCACCTGACGCACCCAGGTGTAGGTAAGAATCTTCCATTTGTTAGCATGTGGTTGTGGACGCCTCATATTTATTGCTATTCCATGTAACTTTTTTGCTTTTATTTTATAAGCTTAAACTTATGAGTTTGTAATGTACAGTTTCAGGTCAAGAACACTGGTGTGGCTGACAGATTGTTTTCATGTTGTGAGGTGAACTTATAAGGATCAACTCCTATTTATTCCCTAAAATGGCAGTGCTGAATCTCATACCTACTTATTGTGCAGATATTTTGATTTTGTTTCTGCATTTATGTGTTTATTAAATGAGTTTGTTCTAGCCCTCTCTTTCTAACTCTGAGTGAGAATATTTGCAATTATTCTTGGCCCCAGCTCTTTTTTTCTAATTTATTTTTCCTTGTTGGTGGATGACTTATCCTTTGGAATTTAAGTTTTATTTTTCCCTCTTTCTGCTGATTAGATTGCTTCATGCTTTTTTCCTGTTTATTTAAAGGATCCATATTTTTGTAATTTTGGAAAATTCGATTGCATTGCAATTTAGCATGCCACTTCCTATGTTAAAAGTGTCATGATATTATGCCTAGAAGTTCTCTAAATTTGTCTTTCTGTTTTATAGGAGGCTTCACAAATCTCTATCCGAGAGATTAAAACAACAGACGGTGCGCCTTTTTTGCAATTAAAGCTACCGTCAAGGGCGAGACTGAGAGATGGCTTCTGGAATTTTTTGGAAAGATATGGTTTTCGCTATGGTGATGACATTACTCGGACCTTGCTTCCTTGTGAGGTTTGGTTCTAGTATTCTCATGGTTACATTTGATATTTGCCATTGAGGCACAATATGATAATTTATTCTCTTTTGCAAGAATGCAGATTGTTGTACTCTTAGTAATCTTGTAATTCCCTCTCTGTGTGTTTCAGTTTTGTTTGCTATGTGGACAAATTTTTGATGTTTTCTTTTGAGCTGTGCAATCCTAATCTTTTTTTTCCCCCTTCTTCAAACTCAATTGTTTTGTTGGGTTATTTTTTATTTTCATATTTATATATATGCCCATCCATAGGTGTGCATCTGAGTTGTTTCAATCACACTAAATAAGGGATGTGGCCAATAATGCGTTTATTGTCAATGAACCAGTGAGTGTTTTCAATTCTTCTGTTGGCTTCAGGCTAGTAAGCAGGCGTTGAGCAGTTTTTGTCATAAACTTCTTATATAGTTTGAATAAATTCATGCCTGTCTAATCATTTTAAATTTCGGCACATGCTTTCTTGATGCCATGTTTTCTTCACTATAAGGCATCTATTTGCATCAATTTAAATGGAAACTGAAATATGTCACAGGTGATGGAAATGCTAAGGAGAATTCCACAGGATACGGGAAAAAAACTTGCTAGAAAGGGGTATTTTCCTCAAGATGGATACATTATGCGCTATTTACCGGTTCCTCCAAACTGTCTGTCAGTGCCAGACATTTCGGATGGCGTTAGTGTCATGTCCACGGTAAGCCAGTTTTGAGCAAATCAGGTTGCCAGCCTTGTTTCTTATATATTGTACTTCATGGTTGAAATAATTCCATTTTGCATTCTAGGATCTTTCCATATCAATGCTTAAAAAAGTGCTTAAGCAAGTTGAGGTAATTAGAAGCTCACGGTCTGGCCCACCAAATTTTGAGTCTCATGGAGTTGAAGCCATTGAAGTGCAGTCAGCAGTGGATCAGTACCTTCAAGTTAGGGGCACTGCAAAAGCCGCTCGTGATGTTGAAGCAAGATTTGGCGTGCACAAGGAGTCTAATGATTCCTCAACCAAAGCATGGCTGGAGAAAATGAGGACATTGTTCATCAGAAAAGGTTCTGGATTCTCTTCACGTAGTGTGATTACAGGTGATGCTTATAAACATGTGAATGAGATTGGTATCCCATTTGAAATTGCTCAAAGAATCACATTTGAGGAGAGGGTTAATGTACACAATGTGAAGTATTTACAAGAGCTAGTGGATAACAAGCTGTGCCTGACCTATAGGGTGGGTTCTTCTACATATTCACTCAGGGAAGGTTCCAAAGGACATACATTTCTTCGACCTGGTCAGATTGTACATCGGCGGATTATGGATGGAGATACAGTCTTCATCAACAGGCCACCAACAACACATAAGCATTCTTTGCAAGCGCTTTCGGTTTATGTGCATGATGATCATACAGTTAAAATCAATCCTCTAATTTGTGGGCCTTTGAGTGCTGATTTCGATGGTGATTGCATTCATTTATTCTATCCTCAGTCACTTGCTGCTAAAGCAGAAGTCCTGGAGCTATTTTCTGTGGACAAACAATTGCTTAGCTCTCATAGTGGCAATCTGAATTTACAACTGACCAGTGATTCTCTACTGTCATTGAAGACCATGTTTAAGGCATACTTCTTGGATAGAGCAGCTACTCAGCAGTTAGCTATGTTTGTATCATCTTCTTTGCCACAGCCAGCTTTAATGAAGGTTCGCAGCTCTGGTCCATTCTGGACTGCTGTGCAGATTCTGCAGACTGCTTTGCCTTCTCAGTTTGATTGCACTGGGGAAAGATATTTGATTAATAAAGGTGACATAGTAAAGGTCGATTTCAGTAGGGATGTTGTGCAGGCTGTTATTAATGAAGTTGTGATCTCTATTTTTTTTGAGAAAGGCCCTGATGCAGTTTTCAAGTTCTTCAACTCTTTGCAGCCGTTGTTGATGGAATATTTGTTTTCTGAAGGTTTTAGTGTTGGATTGGAGGACTTTTATATATCTAGGGCCATCAGAGAAACTATTTATCAAGATTTTAAGATCATTTCTCCTTTGCTAAGTCACTTGAGATCAACCTACAATGAGCTGGTGGAGTTGCAAGTTGAAAATCACATCAGACATGCAAAACTACCTGTTGCAGAATTTATTTTGAGATCATCCTCCCTTGGTGATATAATTGACTATAAGAGTGATTCAGCTATGACTAAGGTAGTCCAACAAATTGGGTTCTTGGGCCTTCAAATTGCTGACAGAGGGAAGTTCTATTCCAAGACTTTGTTTGAGGACATGGGTTCTCATTTTGAGAGCAAATATCCTTCTGAGTTTGTTGACTATCCATCGGCACAATATGGATTAATTCAGAGCTGTTTTTTTCATGGATTAGATCCATATGAAGAGATGGTACATTCAATATCTACAAGGGAGGTGATTGTTCGCTCGTCAAGAGGATTATCTGAACCTGGGACCTTATTCAAGAACTTGATGGCCATCCTTCGAGATGTAGTTATTTGTTATGATGGGACTGTTAGGAATGTAAGCAGCAATTCAATTATCCAGTTTGAATATGGAGTGAAGGCTGGAATTAAGGCACAGAGCTTATTCCCTGCGGGTGAACCTGTGGGAGTGTTAGCTGCAACTGCTATGTCAAATCCGGCATACAAGGCAGTTCTTGATTCCACTCCAAGTAGCAATTCTTCATGGGATTTGATGAAGGTAATCAGTGTTAACTGTAAACAAAACTTTCACTCTTTTAGCTGTGAGTCATGCTACATACATTCCAGAGTAGTTGTGGTGCATTTCGTTTTAATGATTTTACTTCTTTTCAGGAAATACTTCTTTGCAAGGTTAACTTTAAGAATGATCTTAACGATCGTCGTGTCATCTTGTACTTCAATGATTGTGGTTGTGGGAGAAATTATTGCCAGGAAAAAGCAGCCTACATGGTGAAGAATCATTTGGAGAAAGTCATTCTTAAGGATATTGCTGAGATTTTCATGATTGAGTAAGTTGTGTATATTGTTGTGTTTCTATGTTGCTTTCAATGCTTTTACTAAATTGTATGTGTATTTGTACTAAACTACTAATTGTGTGCTATGATTATCTTTCAACTTGTATTTCATGAAGTCATCTCCATTCTGGGAGATGCAGAGCTATAGATAACTGCTACATCATTTGTACCTTAATAAAAAGTAGCTTAAAATTTTTGTTTGAAGCTACTGAAAACAAGTTGATGCCTATTCTTTAAAGGAAAGAATGTAAGTTGAATTGCTTATTGTTTTACTTCTAAAGACTATGGTTTCCTGATATGCTTTCTAGTCTTACTGTTTTGGTTATCAATACATCTTATTATTCATATGTATCTAGCTGGCTGTGTCTACCGCCATACTTTTGTATCTCTCTTTCTTCTCTTTGTTTTATGCTGTGTCTAACATTAAGTTCTGATGGCTTCTTATGAGCAGATACAAGACGCAGCAAACCATAGCAGATATGGCCCTTGTTGGTCATATTCATCTCAAAAAGGTTTACTATTTGATATCCTGAAACATTACAACTTTAAGAGGCATGTTGTATTGTGGTGTCTTTGGTTGCTTGTTAGAGGTTATTGTTTTTGTTGTGGATTGGAACTTTTTTGAACAGATGAAATTGCAAGAGTTGAAAGTTACCATGGAGGCTATTCATGATAAATGCAGAGAGACTATCGTTTCATTCCGAAAGAAGAAAAAATTAGCTTCTTTTTTTAAAAGGATAGAAGTATCTGTCAGGTTAGTTTTGTTGGCAAATTCAGTTTTATTGGTAAATTCTTAATTAGAGGTTAGTTTTGATCATCAACTACCATATTATTGCAATGTAGAAAAGTGATACTTCAAATGTTTTTGTACTTTTTTTTTTTTTACAAAACTGTTTAGGCATTAGCAAACAGCACTTTTCTTGATATTTAATCAGCAAACTGTTTAGGCATTGCGTTTGATTTCTCACCCTTTTCCACAAAGAAATCTCTCTAGCCCCTTTATAATTTGATTTTCATAGTTAATTTTTACTGCACTCGAGTTTAGATGCATGTTTGGTTGTCTGCATGGCATAATGTTTATGTTTACTGTTTGTGTCTGCTTTTCTACTTGTTTATTACTATGTATGTAGCTGTTCTACTTACAAAACAATTTATGTGGTTGAAGGTAGTAAAGTTTTACTATCTTTTCATTTGTGCTTCATCTTTGTAGTGAATGTTGCTCTTTCCAGCAATCTTATGCTGATGAGTGGTCTGGCATGCCATGTTTGATGTTCTTTTGGCAAGATCCTGATATTCATGTGGAGAGAATTTCAAATCTCTTTGCTGATGTGATTTGCCCAGTGCTTTTGGAGACAATCATCAAAGGTATGCTTTTTTGCATTTCAAAATTGTTATAAGTTTATATTAATCCTCTTGATTAGAAAGTGGTGGGAATTAGCTCCAGAGGATTGAGTGATCTCCTCTTTCTGTTAGTGTTTAGAAGTGTATTTTGCATGCAAAAGAATATTAGATGCCTTTTTTCTTTTTGGGATAAACATGATCTATTAAAAGGTCTAAGAGAAGGATGAGGTATGGCCCTGCAGCATTATCACCCAAAAAAGAAAAAGAAAAAAAAAAGGGAGTATAGAAGATGAGGTAGCAATAGCACCAACAGCAGTGAGTCATCTATATTTGATTTTACTGTGTGAAGGGTGGTTAGGGAGACTGGATAACCCATTGAATCTTCAAACTAATCAAGAAACCTTGAACATTTTGAATTTCTATAAACATCTACTCAACAGGCTAGAAGTGCGCTAGAAGTGCAAGAGCAGAGTGAGGGTTAGCCTTTACACAGAAAAGCAAGAAACTGAAGGTTGAATTCTTAAGTAAATAGAGTTCTAGTGAGAAATTGTTCCCTTTTTCTCTTCAACCAAGCTTCTCAGTTTTTAAGCATGTAACGCCAGGATTGCAGTTAAATAAATAACTAACATCGTATTGGGGCTTATATTGATAGTTTCTTTCATCAAGGTCTTCAATAACCAACCGGAAGTTTGCTTCCTTGTTAGTTTCTATCATGTTCAAACTTCTTTGTTAATCCATTTGCTTGCACATAGTTAGCAGACAATTTATGTAATGCAGCTTCCACAATTTGAGTTGCGGCCATGCGTGATGTCAAAAGGGTCATATTGTTACTGAACATAACTTCTTTAGTCTCACAAATCTGTTTCACAGCTGATGCAGTAATTCAAAAATTGTTGTGGGATTATAGGGTTCATTGACCTATGATCTATAAGAAATGTCAAGGTTCTTTAGATTTCATCTTTACTGAGAGATCTACTCTCTAAAATGGACAGGTGACCATCGAATTTTCTCTGCCAACATTATTTGGGTTAGTCCGGATACAACTTCTCGGATAAGAAATCCTTCCAGGACTCATAAGGGAGAACTGGCCCTGGATGTTGTTATTGAAAAATCAGCTGTGAAGCAAAGTGGTGATGCATGGAGAACTCTCCTAGATTCATGTCTTCCTGTTCTGCATTTGATTGATACTACTCGTTCTATACCATATGCTATTAAACAAATTCAAGAATTGTTGGGAATATCTTGTGCATTCGATCAAGCGGTTCAGGTATCATACTTGTTTTTTTTTTTTTAAAAAAAAAAAATCTCATTAGAGATTTCTTAATTTACATGTGGAGCAGTGTATAGATACCCGTCTGGATGTTTGAACTTTCTTAATTATATATACAGACACACCACTTCTTTATTGCACAGTGGCTTTCGGTAGAGGTATTGTGCCACTCTTTATGTTGTGTAACTATTAGAACATTGATGCATAGCTTGAATTAATTGGTCATATCCCTTTCCTGGATTAGTACCAGTACCTTAAAAGCCCTTTTTTTTCTCCCTACTGTTCTTATTTTTCTATTTATTATTCTTTTATGCATGTTGTGTGAGATGAGGACAGTGGAAATATGGAAATAAATTTTTATATGGAAGAGTTCAGGTTCCAGTTTTCCAGAGGGGAGGGGAAGGGGTAGGTAGGGGGGAAAGAGAACCCTGCAGATGATGAAGGCATACAAGGGGCCATGGTGAAGTGGAATGTCCCCCTTTTCTTACTAATTCTCCAATTTTATAAAGTAGTCATACTTTCCTATAGTGACTCCTTGCTACATTTCATGCACATTGACACCTTTGTTGCTCTTTAACTATTAGACAACCTGTGATTAACAAATAAGTGGTGGGAGAGGGGGAAGGGGGAGGGGAGATTTACAAAGTTCAGTAACCTGTCTTGAGAGATGGTTGGGGGTGGGATGTTGGAAGATTATGTGTTTATTTTTAATTTTTCTAGATTAAACTGTCTTCCTATTTCACCAAGCACTTTTTCTGTTCTCCATTTCTTTCTTTTTGCTTGAGTTTCTGAATTCCTGTGGCTGATCAGCCATCTTTCCCTCAGTCAACATTTTGTGCATTTTAGTTGTTAGCACATCATTTTTTTACTAATGAACAGAGGTTAATTGATTGTTGATATTAACTTATGCATAGTTTTCCTAAGTCTATCAGTTCCTTGAAAGGGCTCAACTGTTAGGTTGATTTTGCAGCGTCTCTCAACATCAGTGACAATGGTGGCAAAAGGTGTGCTCAAGGAGCATCTCATTCTCCTGGCAAATAGCATGACATGTGCTGGAAATTTGGTTGGCTTCAATTCTGGTGGTTACAAATCATTATCTCGCTCATTGGATGTCCAAGTACCATTTACTGAGGCAACACTCTTCGTAAGTAATTTTGCATTATTTCTGTAGTTTCTTGAAAATTTCTGGACCAATTTGTTGAATGGATCATCTTTATTGTGATGGCTTATAGACGCCAAGAAAATGTTTTGAGAGAGCTGCAGAGAAGTGTCATGTGGATACTTTATCCAGCATAGTTGCAGCTTGTTCCTGGGGTAAGCATGTGGCAGTTGGTACAGGATCAAGGTTTGATTTGCTTTGGGACCAGGAGGTATGGATTTCCATTCTCAAAGATCCGTTCTGAAAGCTGCTATAGTATTGCTAATGACAGGTTATGCTTCACCGCGATTTCCATACATAGCTCAATGTCAATGTTTCTCTTTTTCTAGGGTTGCTTGAATCAAGAGGGTAGCATTGATGTGTATGAATTTCTAAATATGGTGAGAAGTACTGCAAATGGAGAAGAATCAGTTTCTGCCTGTTTAGGTGCAGACGTTGATGACCTCATGGCAGATGATGGAATTGATGACTGGAACCTGTCCCCAGAGCACAATTTTGGTTCTGAAAAGCCCATTTTTGAAGACAGTGCTGAATTTCAGAATTGCTTTGATAATCAACCTGCTAAGTCAAACTGGGAAATGGATTCCTGCGCAGAAAATGGATCAAGTAGTGGTGGAAATTGGGGGTCTTGGTCAGGTTGGGGAACTCAGAAAATGGAATCATCTGATGTCTCTGCATGGAGAAGAAAGGCTGAAGATGATGGGCAATTGGAGAACCCTGGGAAGACATTAAATGTATCGTCTGGCTGGGGTGCAGAAAAAGCCAAAAAGCCAGATATCGTCTCTAATGATGCCCAAGAAGAATTTGCAGGTTCCAGTGGTTGGAGTGCTAGTGCTGGCTGGGGGACGGATTGGGGCCTGCCTAATACTGGAGGCAGTGGTGGAGGTGAAAGAAAAGATGGGTGGAGTAAACCCAAGTCACCTGGAATTTCACAGGGATGGGGCTCACCTAAGGAGTCTGTTGAAGCTGCAAATTCTCAGGGTCGGGGCTTGCCTAATACTGGAGCCGGTGGTGGAGATAAAAAACAAGATTCGTGGGGCACACCTAAGGAGTTTGTTGAAGCTGCAAATTCGCAGAGTTGGGGCTTGCCTAATGCTGGAGCTGGTGGTGGAGATAAAAAACAAGATTTGTGGGGCACGCCTAAGGAGTCTGTTGAAGCTGCAAAGTCTCAGGGTTGGGGCTTGCCCAATGCTGGAGCCGGTGGTGGAGATAAAAAACAAGATTTGTGGGGCACACCTAAGGAGTCTGTTGAAGCTGCAAAGTCTCAGGGTTGGGGCTTGCCTAATATTGAAGCCGGTGGTGGAGATAAAAAACAAGATTTGTGGGGCACACCAAAGTCTCCTGAACTGTCACAAGGCTGGGGCTCACCCAAAGAGTTTGTTAAAGCAGCGAGTTCCCAGGGTTGGGGCCTGCCAAATGTGGGAGCTACCAACGGAAATGACAGAAAGCAACAGTGGAAGCAAAGTGGAGAATTTAAGAAAAATCATGCTGAAGGATCAAAAGGTTGGGGTTCAAATAGTGGAGATTGGAAAGGCAAGAATCGCCCTCCTAAATCACCAGGCATTTTTAATGAGGATTCTAGTGCGAGTGGGATGTATACAGCAACCCGACAGAGGTTGGACATGTTTACTTCTCAAGAGCAGGACATCCTCTCTGACGTTGAGCCATTAATGCTATCTATTAGAAGAATAATGCATCAGTCTGGGTTCGTTTTCTAACCTACAGTCATCGATTCCTGTGAAATAATGATCCAGTTATTACCTTGTGTATTATGATGCTGTGTATTTTCTAACATTATGGAGACATTAATTTGGTTTTGAGGTTTCTTGCCTCTTTTATCTCCATAACTTAAGTTCTATAAGTGGTAAATATATATATATATATTTTTTTGTAGGTACAACGATGGGGAACCATTGGCTGCTGCTGACCAGTCATATGTGCTTGATAATGTCTTTCACTATCATCCAGATAAAGCATCAAAAATGGGTGCTGGCATTGATCACGTCACAGTATGTTGCCTCCTTAGTGGTTTTTTGTTCTAAAATTTTTTTACATATTTTTTTTATAATTTTTAAAAATTGTCTCTCTATCCTCATGCAGCATTTAATTTGGGATACTTTGCCCCATTTTTCAATGCGAATTATTTGCATATGCTAAAGCTTTTGCCTATTAAACTTCATTTATTTATTATCTCGACCAGGTCAACCATTTGTCAAAGCTTTTCAACGAAAATTTCTTGGCTCACTTAATTGATGAACTATAGTTATTTTTTGAACTTCTATGTTCTGAGCATATAAATATTTTCCAACTTCACAAAATTGATTGCATTTATAACATAATTCAGGTTAATGAGGAAAAGCCAAGTGCGGACTATTTTTTACTTATTGATGTGGATTAGCTGTCTCATGTCCATATAAAATTTTTAGTCGTCTCTAGTCCTACGTCATCATTCAATTACTCTCATTTCCATCAATCACTAAGTATGATCCTATTTGAGGAAAGTTATTGCTCACTTATCTTTCATTGCTTGCTTGTTTCCAGGGTACACCCACTTTTCATGTAGTGCCAAGACCATTGGACTTCTTACCTTACAATTTGAATTCGTTGTTATATGTAGGCATATTGGTGTATGATTGATGGTCTGCATGCTCATGTCAAATTGATCAAATGCACTTCCCATCTCACGATTTTATTTTGCATAGCATTAGAGGTTGTGCTTCCATCTATTTAGAATGTAGCACATGGAAGTTCTGCTGCTGACGTTAAGATGATTTTCAAATGGCTTCTGAATATGAGTCCAACAAATTACTGGACCATTAATCAATTTGTTTCTGGTGGCTACTGACATACTCTATGTTCTAGAGTTGAGAATTGATTTGGCTAGTTGAACTGTAAAATTGACATGGTGTTGTATTTTCTAGATGAGCAATTTCGATCAGTGTGTTAGATTTTACTGCTTTAATTAGTTTTTCCAGATGGATTGACTAACATATCTGCTTCCCAATATTATATTCGAATTTTGTGGAGGGATTGTGGACGAGAGGTAGTAGATTGATGGGACTCAATAGGAAATGTGGAGACTGAATTGACCTGTCATGCTCTTTAGATCCTAATAGAAGGCGTTTTTCTGCAAGGACTGACCTTAGTATTTCTGGCAGTCTGGCTCTTCATTTCTGATTCTGGGAGGAAATCTTCTACTTATGAGCTGTCGCATTTACAAACCACAATGCATAAAAGAATAATTGAAAACTGATTGTATGTAGCTTCTTTGTCTTATTCTGATATGAAGCTGGTGTACATTTTGAATGATAATTGGGAATGCTTAATAAGATGTGTGGTATACATCTTTGCATTCTTGTGAAATTTCTGTGCATGAAATTTGTGTGGATAATATGTATAATAACCTTGAGTATTGATGTAACAGGTTAGCAAGCACAGCAGTTTTCAGGATAGCAGGTGCTTCTATGTGGTTTCAACGGATGGTTCTAAACAGGATTTTTCATACCGCAAATGCCTTGAGAACTTTGTCAAGGAGAAGTATCCTGACTTGGCAGAGGAATTCATTGGAAAATACTTCACTAAACCTCGTCCCAGAGGCATCCGACAGCAAAGCCCTATGTCGGAGAGAACTGGGGATGACAACCAGCTGGAAAACCCTGTTACAGAGGGCACTGGAGATGATAATAGATCATAGGGAAGCAAGTCATATGCAGTATCTATATGCTGCTTCGGAGAGTTATAATTTAGATACAGATAATGATATCCGCTATTTTGATTTGTATATATGATGCAGGTATTTTTCCATGTTCATATCCCACATGTGAATTGTACTTTGATCACTCTTTATGAACTGCCCCCACCTTTTTTTTTCATAGTATAGGTGCAGTTCTTAGTGTTCAGGTTAGCAAGCTAGTGATCTAACATTAGGCATGTCATTGACAGTAAATGTCAATAGCAATGCAGTGAAATGTTTAGTTCCCCAATGATTTTCTCATACTTGATTTTTTTCTTTACCATTTTGTGATTAAAACTGGCGCCTCTTGTGATGTGGGAGAATTTAATGATAACTGCTTGTGAACAAGTGAAGCATTCACTTCAAGATGAAAATGCATGAATTCTGGAGGTAGTTGGGAGACTGCAATGAACTGGATTGTGATCCTAGAATTGTATTTTGCAACAAATAATTTGTTTTTGAAGGTCCGTTTGGATTAAGAGTTTTTAAATTTTTGAATTTTTTCAAAATTTATGAATTTAAAAAATTATGGATTTTGTAAGTTGAAAACTTATGAATTTATAAAATCTAATTTACTTGGTATGTAAGATAAATTAATGGACTTACAAAGCTTGAGAATGAATATGTATCTTTGTATTTCCTTGAGGCGACTCTCCCTCTGTACTTGTATTTAAAAGGAAAAAATGTGGGTTTGTCAAGGGTTAATTAAACTACTATTTTTAATGCCTTTATTTGCAATTTGTAGTCAAGCGGAATTTTAATTAGTAAATTCAATGAGTTTTTATTTTATTTAATTGCATTCTATTATAATTGATATATTAAAATATCAATATTAATGTAATTGGTTTTTTTTTTTTGAGATACAACAGAAGGCAAAAGCCACAAAAAAGAAAACGAAAAAGGTAGAACTTAACAAAATACTTCTCTAATCTGCCTAGGCCAAGGTAAACCCATTACATCATTCATCAACTACGATCCAGTCCCAGCCGTTGGAGTCTTTGAAAATCATTATCATAAAAAGAAAAAAGGAATTCCCATTAGTTATAATGCGCCTTTACCTTTTCAATCATGATCCCACCTTTCGTCTTCTTTCCAAATGTATATTATTACTTCCAAATTCTTGCACGTGGGCTCCACTTGAACTGAAATTCTGACGTGGCTGTCATATCCTAACAACACATGGTACGATAAAATGAAAATATCTTGAGAGATAAAAAAGAAAAAAAAAAAAAAAAACACAACTACAAGTTTGACTCTTCATAACTTCCATCATCAACACTACATCAGTATGAGGACAGAGTTCAGTTCAGTTCACTGGTATGCTTATTTTGTGTACTATATAATTTCTCAATCATTATGTGGCTGTTGTCTGATTATGGTTTTTCTTTTGTTGGTGTAGAATGGCATCTTTGGTAGCTCAAATGGTGTCTCCGTTAGAAAGTGGACACAGGGTTTGGGAAGATCAGACATTTCTAAAGTGGAGGAAAAGAGATCCTCATGTCACTTTGCACTGCCATGAATCTGTTGAAGGTACGATGTTTTTTCTTTCTTCAACTTAAAGGTACAAGCTTTGAGTTATTTGCTCATTTGTTTTGTTTTTTGAATCCAGATGTTTTTATTTTTATTGATTCTGACTGAGATTTTGACAAGTGGAGTTTTATTTGAACTGGGGTTGGATATGTGAGCCTGGTTTTAAATTCGATTTTCTAATAAATTTCTGATTTTTTTTTATCATTACTTGCAGTGGCGATTGATTTTTTTTTTTTTAAAAAGGAATAGGGATGGGCCGGATGGATCCGGTTCTGATATTTTCTTTATTTTTTAATGTTTTATTGCACGGAAATTTGATTTTTATTCAATAGTTTCGGATTTTTCTGTGTGTAAAATTTTGTTCTTGCGTTGATGATTAGTTGGTCTTTTTCTAGAATTTTTCATTTTGTCATTGTTTCTAGTTTGATTGACTGAAAGTGTAGCCAAATTATTTTCAAGGTTAATCTAAATTTGAATGGTAAGTTGCTATGTTGAATGTAAAATTTTGAACTTTGTTGTCAAACCTTTTATCTGTTGGCTTATGGTTTTTGAATTTGATTGCATTGTTCAAACAGAGAGCTTTCAAGTAAGTATGGTCTTCGAAATTGATTTTGGAATTTCTGATGCATGGAAACCAAACTGATATGTCTGAGTTTTATTTCATTTTTGCTTATTTTCATTTCTGTTCTTAGCTTGTCATGCTTGGTATGAAGGTAAGTTTGCTTTGTTGCTTGTCTTCTTGTTTATCTAAATTTTGTTTTCTATGCTTTTTGCCAACTTATCTTTAGTTCTTCTACTTCTATCCCATCTTCTCTTTTTGTGTGACCAGGATCTCTTAAATACTGGTACGAGCGCAATAAAGTGAATGTTTTGGTATCCAAGTCCGCTGTTTGGAATGATGATGCTGTTCAAGGAGCTCTTGATTGTGCTTCTTTTTGGGTTAAGGATTTGCCTTATGTAAAGTCTTTGTCGGGCTTTTGGAAATTTTTCTTGGCTCCCAGCCCTACCAGGGTTCCTATGAATTTTTATGATACTGCATTCCAAGATTCTGAGTGGGAAGCTTTGCCAGGTGCTTTCTCTCTCTCTCTTTTTGTGGTCCTCCGTTTTCCCAATGCAGTCTTAAACAATTGAAGAATGTACAATAATTTATTCTTTAATCTTTAAAAAATGTTCTTGTTCCTGATAGAATTTTGAGCTTCACAGTTGTAATGTGTACAAATTTGCTCCTTTCATAAAATTACCTTCTAATCTCCCTCATTGTGACAGTTCCTTCAAATTGGCAGATGCATGGGTTTGATCGGCCCATTTATACAAATGTGGTTTATCCATTTCCACTTGATCCTCCTTATGTTCCTGAGGATAATCCTACTGGCTGCTATAGAACATACTTCCAGATTCCTAAAGAGTGGCAGGGTATGATCTATTTTGATGTTTTGGCTTTTTAGACAGTGTCTGCTTATGCTTCTTGATTCTTTCTGTCCACTTGTTCTCATTTACTTTTTATTTTTTTGGCTTATTGGAATCTGTAATTGGTAGAACTGCTTGATCGATATCTACCACATAGATTTTGGCGAATAATGTCTATTCTTAGATTAGTTTCAAATCAAGAATTGAGGATATTTAGGGTTCTTGTTGACTAACTTTGGATGTTTTTTTACCTTTTTTTTTTTATGTGGTGAAAGAAGATAGAATAGGTGAGGGAGAAAGTAACTGTATGACAAATATTGTTTGAAATAATTTGTTGTAGTTCTTGAAATTTGGGACAGATATTGGTGAGCTTCCTTTTTGAGAAAATGTCAAACTTCCTTTTTGTTTATTTTGCTTGTTTTAACAGATAGGAGTTTGTGAAATCTTCCAATGCTGTGATAGCCCCTATGACAATTTTGTTCACAATTTTGGCCCGTGGTTTAGTCTCAACTCTCCAATTATGTGTTATATGTTATTGACCTGCCCTTTCCATTTATTTATGCATTATTGTGCAATTCTTTCTTAACTATTCTGCGTATAATTTCTGTTATTAACTGTTGCACAAAAGGTCGTAGGATTTTGTTACACTTTGAAGCTGTTGATTCTGCTTTCTGTGCTTGGATAAATGGGGTCCCGGTGGGATACAGGTACTTAATGCAAATCTCTCTCTTTCTCTCTTTCTCTCCCCTTTCCCCACCCACAGTGAATAATCAAAATAATTACCAGTGGATGGAGGTCACTAGAGTTTTCCTTCTGATACTCTTTATCAATATCTATATGTATCGTCATTGTATGACCTTACTTGTAGCTTAAAAATAAACTTTTGCAGAAAACTTTAACTTGTTTGGTTAAAATCTGGTACCTCTTCTATGCTAGTGAATTGTAGAGTTCATGATGAAATAAAGAAGACTAGAACTCTCAAAATTTGTGCCAGCTGTTAATTATCTCATGCAATGGTAATTATATTGGGCTTTTAACCAGAATGTTAGGCCTGCTAGCACTTCATGCAAATTTCTGAAAAATTGTTTCTAAAGCTACCCATGTTTTTGTTTCATTGATTTTCCCTTTCGACATAGAAAGTAGAAGTGATAAATTAACATGTTTCAGTAAACTATCTAGGAGAATAATTAATTGCCTCCAGTTTATGCATTTATGTAAAGGAGAAATAAAGTTTAAATATTTTCAAATGCCTTCCATGCTATATTTCGTTTAAGAATTATTCTATGAAATTCCATTAAATGGAAACAAAAACAAATGAACAAAAATATATGTTTAGAGAGTTGTAATTATTAAGCCTGATGGATGTTTGTCTTATTCTAATCAGTTCACTGGGGATCCTTATCTTCTTTTTTTGTATGAAGTAGATGGAAAACACTCATTTATTGGTATAGTGCAGTGGATTGGTACCATGTATTTCATGAAAGAGCAGCAATTAGTCTTAGTCATCTGTGATAACATTCCATTGGTAAAGTTCCTAAATTTGATCAATAACAAACATTTGGCTATTTGGTTGTCTCAGTCAGGATAGTAGGATACCTGCTGAGTTTGAAATCACAGATTACTGTTACCCATGTGATTCGGGGAAAGACAATGTTTTGGCTGTTCAAGTTATTAGATGGAGTGACGGGTCTTACCTTGAAGATCAGGATCATTGGTGGTTATCAGGCCTCCATCGTGACGTGCTACTT